>OZ024908.1:30404557-30512057 GCA_964017125.1 Flabesymbios commensalis
ACGTCTACTGGGCTAATTCTGGATCAATGCATACACAACATCTTATAACCTGGCCAAACATTCACCCAACCTATACGGTGCTCGCCTCCAGTATTTCGTGACGCAGCAACAACGGATTTAGCCAATATTGGATGAATGCTGGCCCAGCGTCGTAGACGGTGATCCAGCATTGGCTAAACGTCAGTGTTTGCTGAGGATATGTTATATCATCCCTGTCGTTGAACCTGTGATGTTGATCAGAATGATGTACACAATTACCTCCAATCAACTCCCATAGCGTTCAGCTATACCCAGCTTCACATTAACCGGGGTGAATGAATTTTGCTGATTTCTCAGATCATTTTTGACCAATTTTCATGAAATGTTACACACACACTAGTTTGTAGTCGTGCGGCGACTGACGCTGGTCCAACATTTGATCAGCGTTAGGTGAACGCCCCGTTTTTACAGGCTTAATGGTCCTGGCAAAATCATCATAAATGGACACCTTGCTGTGACAAATGGAATAGGTATTTTAGCACACAGTGAACGTGGTAACGCAGAACATGTAGCAAAATATCTCATGGTAAAATTGAGAAAATGTATACACATACTTAATTTTTTCATCCCCCCAGCGGTGTTACTTCCCACACCAGTGTGGAAAGTAACACCGCTGTCAGGATGTAGGCCTACTTTTTCGAAGGGAATTTTAGCATGTGTAGTGAATGTATTTTTAATACGTTTAATTCAGTGCGAGCTGAATAAATGAATAAATGAATAAATGAATACAATAATAAATAAATAAATGAATAAATGATCAAATGAATAAATGAATAAATGAATAAATGAATAAATGAATAAATGAATAAATGAATAAATGAATAAATGATTTTATTATGAAAAAATGAATCATTGAAATGAATTAATGAATTAATGAAATAATGAATTAACGAATTAATATACTAAATGAATAAATGAATAAATGAATAAATGAATAAATGAATAAATGAATAAATGAATAAATGAATAAATAAATGGATAAATGAATGAATGAATGAATGAATGAATGAATGAATGAATGAATGAAATAATAAATGAATAAATGAATAAATGAATAAATGAATAAATGAATAAATGAATAAATGAATAAATGAATAAATGAATAAATGAATAAATGAATGTTGTTTTATGTATGTATGTATGTATGTATGTATGTATGTATGTATGTATGTATGTATGTATGTATGTATGTATGTATGTATGTATGTATGTATGTATGTATGTATGTATGTATGTATGTATGTATGCATGTATGTATGTATGTATGTATGTGTGTATGTGTGTATGTATGTATGTTTGTATGTATGTATGTATGTATGTGTGTATGTATGTATGTATGTATGTATGTATGCATGTATGTATGTATGTATGTATGTATGTATGTATGTATGTATGTATGTATGTATGTATGTATGTATGTATGTGTGTATGTATGTATGTATGTATGTATGTATGTATGTATGTATGTATGTATGTATGTATGTATGTATGTATGTATGTATGTATGTATGTATGTATGTATGTATGTATGTATGTATGTATGTATGTATGTATGTATGTATGTATGTATGTATGTATGTGTGTATGTGTGTATGTATGTATGTTTGTATGTATGTATGTATGTGTGTATGTATGTATGTATGTATGTATGTATGTATGTATGTATGTATGTATGTATGTATGTATGTATGTATGTATGTATGTATGTATGTATGTATGTATGTATGTATGTATGTATGTATGTATGTATGTATGTATGTATGTATGTATGTGTGTATGTATGTATGTATGTATGTATGTATGTATGTATGTATGCACATTCAGTTCAAACTGAACCATGAGAAAGTATAAGGTTCAGTATAATAGGATAATACAAGTCATACAGCATTATTGTTAGTATGTTTGGTGCTTAATCACCAGATGGCTCTATGGTAGCTATGTTTTCTGTATTCACTCACTAGGTTCTCTCTCGTCATTCTACTTCAGTATTTTCTCATACATGTAATTTACTCACGAAAACCGATTTAACTGAGGATGGGAGTAATCAGGCCCCTTGAGGTCAGTAGGTCTACCCATATTGGGAGGGATGGGGATTTTGGAAGGCTTCGCATGGACCCCATCCAGGATCGACTAAACACATTGTTTTTTAATAGTGTCAGAAACATTGTTTTCGCTTAGTTTAAAATACGGTGGTTTAACATATATTTCCGAGCTGACAGAAAATGATGATGATCTTCACGATTAAAAAGTACTTTATTTTATATGCGGACAACACAGTTATTCTTGCAGAATCACCAACAGAGTTTCAAATGTCATTAGATGCTATGCAGTCGTACTGTAAAATATGGAAATTAAATATCATTACCAGCAAAACAAAAATAGTAATATTCTCAAGAGGAAAAGTTTACCTTCCGAAATTCAAGCATTGATGTCATAGACAATTTATCCTACCTTGGTATTGTATTTAATTATAATGGCAAAGCTAAAAAACATGTTTTTAATAAAGCCAGTAGAGCATCATTTCACTTTTAAACAAATCTAGAGTTTTAAATTTATATACAGCTAGACCTTTTTGACAAGCTTGTCACACCACTACTATTATATGGAAGTAAGATTTGGGCCTATGAAAATAACGATGTCATTGAAAGGCTTCAATTGAGATATTGTATATAATTAATGTTAATAAAAGCTCCACATCTTCGATGGTATCCGGCGAATTGGGCCGTTATCCATTGAATATTGAATACACATCAAGATGTATTTTATTTTGGGCACGTATTAGTCCAGGACCGGTTTTAAAACTGTCAGTAAAAATGTATAATTTATTGTACAAAATGTATAATCTACGTATTTATAATTCACCTCGGCTAGTTTTTGTCAAATCTACTTTATTATCTGCAGGGTTTGGATATGTTTAGCAAGATTAAAAAGTACCCCGTACACTTGAATATTTTTAAAAAAATTTAAAACTAGACTTACGGATCAATACCGGTTAATGTATAAATTACCGTATGTATAAGTCGAATATATCGTTAGAAAACTACATTATTTTCTAGCGTTTTTAGTCGTTTTGGGTGCAGAAATCACAAATAAACTGTAGAAACTGGCATTTATAAAAACATCCCACGATTTGAAAGAGTATGCGTTAAATGCACTCAGTCAGAAATTGGTGATGAATTTCATTATATATTTAGCTGTCCATTTTTTGCTAATTAGAGACGCACATACCTACCGAAGTATTGTCACATACACCCTTCGGCACCGACATTCAAAAGCATAATGAATGATAAAACAAAATTACGTAATTTGGCGAATTTTATTAAGATTATTTTATAAAGTGTGAAATGAAAAAACTGTAATTGATTGTGTAATAATGTATACATTAATATATGTTATATCGTATGTTCTGTGTAATACATCCACTGTTATTTTCTTGTATTCTTCCATGTGAGGCTTACAGAATAAACACTTAAACTTGAACTTGATATAAATTGAAAAATTGATATTTGTTGTAAAAGTTGGTAACATAACCATATTGCATGGTTTTTTATTGTCCGACGTAAAAATAACTTTACTAATCATATAATTTAAAATGGCCGCCATGGTCGAATACAAATTGTCATATCCAACACCTCATAGAGAGTTGATTTTGGTCTCCACAGCTACTTTTTAGGGGGTGAAGAATGTCATAAAAACAGCCATATTTAATCACTCATTTAAAGACTCATGTTACTACTACTGTTGTAAGTAGCCTAGTAAGCCCACGCAGGTACTAGTAGCCCGAGTAGGGGCCTACTGCAGTAGATATATCTAGGCCTACTTCACATAGGCCCACTTAATTTAGTGTAGATCTACATTATGCTCAGGCCTACATGTTGAATAAATCTAGCCTCTCCTTAGTTTAGGATCAGCTGGCGGTTGCACCTAGTCCTAGGCCAGCGGTATTAACTATAAATGTGACATCCTACTCTCTACAGTATACTATAGGCCCTACTTCTATATTTTATAGCACATAACATAGCATTTTTATGTGTAAATGCTAATGTTAGTAAGACTAGACTAGACCTAATAGTTATTTAGGTAGACCTCGATAGCGGCTCTATAGTATGCCTACGTCTAACGGTATGATCCACGATGCCTCGACCTGGGTTACTGTGGCACTGTCAGTGTCAGCAATTTTCTGGAATCGTTTTTTTATATGGTACCATAGTAAAGAAAACGTTATTCTCAGAAACAGAACGGCCTTGACAGGCGTGACCTTGTCCGTGAACTATTATAGGTGATATAAAGCCAGCTTGGTCTTGATTTCTCAAGTATAAAAAGTGGCGACGGTGAAACACATCCCCTTAACTTTAAGTAACATTGTGCTTCATATCGCTATGAAAAAGACCAATTAGATCTATATAGCCTATAGGGAGATTTATCTTCTTCCATTCATTTTTTTACATCGGAGATTGTTTGTAAGTTAAAGAGATATTAATTATTTAATAACATAACTCATGCTTTATCAGGGCTGTGTGTAGGTTGCCATGGCAGTTTGTCTGCTGGAAGCCAATCATGTTGCTGTGTGGAGTCACGTCATGCACGCGTATTCCCGTATTTCTTATTTTGGACATAGCATAGCATGATTGTGTCTCTTTAATAACAAAAATGGTCCAACAGAAAGCTTCCACACAATACACTTAAAACCAGGTTCTACAATCTCATCTTTAAAATACCAGCTACATAACTGAACGTTCACAAGCATCCCAGCTAACACGAGACGTCGACCCAGTGTGTTTTTAATTTTGAGCTAGCGTCACAGACAGTGTAGGCCCCTACAAACATTAAAATGTGCTGTCAATGGTAGTCCCTATTATATCTGATATCACAGGTTATTCAAGATGGCGACATCACACGGGTACCCTAACCCGAGTTATAAAGGTGCAGGTAAAGGTGCAGGTTTTTTATAGTCTGATATCAAGTCTGAAGACCTATCATCGGACTTTACATTTCACCCCCTGGTCACTGGACCTGTTCATTCATGTGCCATTTCAACTCCCCGGAGAGCATACAGTCCTGCAGCCGTTCCGGCGCATTGAAATTATCGTACACATTTCCATCTTTGTTCTACCAGGTACTCATTTTCACCTGAGTCAAGTGAAGCATTTGAGGGTGAAATGTCTTGCCCAAGGACACACCATCTTAACAATGTCCCAAGATTGAGAGGGGAGAAACATGCTATTTTTCTGAAAATCCTGAACCAAGCGGGAATCGAAACGGCAGGCAGCGACATCGGCAGAGCGCCACGCTCTAACCATGCGCCATGTCCCTCCCATAACTGTAACCTGTGCCGGGGTGTGGTGGATCATACGCTACCATGTAAAATAAGTCTAGGTACTCAGGTGTAGATTTACTACTATGGGCGTTACGGGTCATAGTTTTATGATTTCCTGTTTCAGGTAAGTCATGGAAGAGCTGCAGTGTGTGATATGTGGCTCAAACAATCCGAAATTGATCACTTCATCACGAGTGACCAGCTTCTGCGAATCTAGCCATCAACGAGGCGATGGCAAAGCTGACAACGTGGGCAGTGATGTCACAGCCACCACTTAACACATTACATTAACTGTATTAGTACTTATTGTTCAAGTGATCACATTAAGCGTCACTTAAAGAAAAAAAGAACGAAAGAACAATCGTCTGTAATGACAAGTTAAAAAAATCTGAGAAGTAGCACAAAATTCAGTTTTTTCCAACATTGCCTTTTTTGTGGCGAGGAGTGTCCGCTAGAAAGGCCTACAAAAAATCCAGCCAGATGGAGAAAGGCATGCCTTTGCAGAACTGCAGACAGAGAGGGCAAATTATTCTTCAAAGAGGCAATTCTGAGACAAGCAAAGAAGAGTAGTGATAGGTGTGGAAGTGAAGCTGTATTCAGAACTAATTCTGCATTGAGTGACTTAAATGCCGCAGAAGCTCGCTATCACAAAAGACTGTTCATCTAAATTTTTCAGCAACCAACCAACTCCTAATGCATCTGATATACATGACAGTGTTCTACAAGCACTCACTAAGCATGTATGTGCTAATCAAAACCGCATCTGGAATAGTGTCGAGCTCTATGATCTCTATCAACAGCTAGGAGAAACAAACTTGTCCCGTCGCTCACTTGTAGATCAATTGCGTCTGAGCCTCCAACCAGTTATTCTTGTACTGACATCACCAGGTGTTTCATCCATTGTCGCTTTGAGAAGTTTCGCAACTGTTCAGCTACGCATTGTGGATGACATAGAAGATGAATGTAATTCGCAAGCCAGTTACAGCCTGGGCCAGAAGATTAAAGATGAGTGCCTAGATCACAAACCAGGGGCGCATATTACAAAGAATCCTAACTTTGATCCTATCTCAACTTTCTCTCATTTCCATAAAAAAAGTTAGGATTGATCCCAACTTTTTTAATGGGAATGAGAGAAAGTTGAGAGAGGAGCAAAGTTAGGATTCTTTGTAATATGCGCCCCAGATGCTGGAACGTATTCCACAGATATATCAATTGGTACTTTGAAAGGTACATATAAAATAACCTCTCAATAAAATATTTTTCACTGAAATCACTAATAGGTATTCTATTGATAAGCCCTATATGACTATTTTTACTCTACTTTGCTTTTTTTTACAGGTGAATGCAGTGACACTTTGCTCACCCTTCTTTCTGATATATCACCTCAACTTGACTCCACACTTCCAGCTGCAATGATTGGTCAAATTATCTTAAGTACTGTATGTGGACACGCAACTTCATTACAAGTAGCTCTCGGTGTAATGCTGAACCAGCAGCGAAATTTAGTAGATCAATTTCACAAATTTGGGGTTACTTGTACATATAATGAGCTGAGACGGTTCCGAATATCAGCCGCAGTAGCCATGGATAAAGATGACCAGGGAATAGCACAATTTGACAGTAATGAAGGACTTGTTCAAGTAGTAGCCGATAACTTTGATACCTAAATCTCATCTCAAAATGGGACAAAAGCAACTCATGGCTTAGCCATGATAATCACTCAGTCCGGCAGTTCCACGACAGAACAACGTCTATCAAAAAATAGAGAGGACATTTTAACTATCAAACGCCTAAAATGGGAAGATACGAAAGCCAGTAAATTATCTCTTGGTGATATCAACATTCAGCAATTTCATGGAACTAAGAAATCTGAAATGCCAGCATATTATGGAATGCGATCTGTCCCAACATTGGCCTTTCTTGCCAGCATGCAAGTTTCGTTCACCAGAGCAGTCACACAAGACACAGCATTTTTTAAAGATGTTACTGAAAATGCAAACTGTCCAGAATACGGTGGCTACAATATGAGACGTGCTAGAGAAACTGGTCAGGAGCTGATAAAAAAAACAAATCTAATTTACACTCCGTTTCTCGATATGCCTCCAGCTGAAGGAAATACAATGAAAACAGCTATGGTCCAGGCACAGCACATAGCTTCTCTGACAGGCCAAAAGTATACTATATTTACTTGTGATCAACAGCTGTATCAAGTGGCAGTTAATATTGTCTGGTTTGATCATGACCTTTTCCCTAATTTCATTCCAAGACTTGGCGGAATGCATATGTTGATGAGCTTTGTTGGGGCCATCGGTAGTTTGATGAAAGATAGCGGTCTCGAAGATATTTTGCAATCAACATTTGCAGGTGTGCCTAAGCTTGTTTCTGGCAAAAAATTCCCGGAGAACATACGTGCTCTTCGTATCGTTGTTGAAGCACTTTTGCGACCAATATTGAAAGATAATGAGAATGCTTACACAGATAATCTTGTCGAGCTCCTAAACACTAAAAGCAATGCTAGTCGTACCACTAAGCGATGGGCTGATTGCCTTATAAAGCCTGTCCTCATCATCATGGTTTTTGTGCGTGCTGAAAGAGACTGGCCCCTTCATCTAGAGGCTGTTGAAAAAATTCTGCCATATTTATTTGCTTCTATGTATGTAAATTATGCCAGATATTGACTGCAATACTTAAGATCCATGCAACGACTTCCTCTTGTGGTTCAGGAAAAATTCTTAAGCGGAGAGCATGTCATGCATCACCGAGATGGCTTATGGAATGGCATTTGGTCAGATCTCTTTATTGAGACTACTTATATGAGGTATGGCAAAGGACCATCTGGTATCATTGGATCAACTCTTAATGACAATACCCTTGCTACTTGGGCACTGTCCCTTGGTATCGTTGGCCAAATGAGGAGAAATTTGGAAATTGTGCTGGACAGGGATGTTCAAAACGTTATCACTTGGCATAAAGAGGAGAGACATATTCGAATTAATTGTCTGATAATTCAGACAGAAAAAGAATAGGAGAGGCTCTATCATCATGTATATATATCTTTGATCACGAAAGCCACCCAAACGATGGTCTAGTAAATGCATTTTCTGGTCAAGTGATAACTGATACAGCTGTGAATGTTGATGACTCAATCAAAATAGGCACCGAGCAGTTTGTCGAATATGAGAGACAGTGGCCTGGTGAATTCCACAACAGAATTTGCAAGAAAGTGAACACGATGGCAGCAGCAACAAAACACAAAGAAAAAGTAGGAGCAGCTGATAACGTCAATACTGAGCTCATATATGCTCGAGTAATAGGAATTATGGCATCCTCCAGAGAGACAATTTCCACAAAAACGTTGTTCTCATATAAACTGTCCACATATCCATCTGCTCTGTTCGACAATAATGGTTTGATGAGATCAACTGCCAAATCAGTACTGAAATCAAAACTAAAAGTAGAATGTGGTCAAAGAAACCAAACACCAGCTGAAGTTGTAATCCTAGATGAATGCGCCATTCTGTGGAGTCTCCCCTGACCAACAATTCAAGTGAAAGTATCCACATTTGTCAGTGCTGCAGTGCTTAGTATAATGCAACACATGACAACAACAAATGTCCTTCATGTAGTATTTGATCGATACTATGATAAAAGTATAAAATCTTGCTGCCGCCTGTCAAGAGCAAAGGGTTTAAGTCGTATATACCAGCTTACAAGTGAATCTCCTTTGCCAAAACCATCCTTAGTACCTGATGTTACTGCAAACAAAACACAAGTTATCAAGATGATCGTTGACGATTTATGATCACAGGACATTCCTGACGAAAAGTAGATGATTATAGCTGGCCCTGATGCCCGCCCAATCGATGTTGGCAATGGTTACAGGGACTATGTTCTGACACATAAAGAAGCGGATGTCCTTATGACATATCACATGATACAAGAGGCTCTAGCAGGGCATACATCAATCAGGATAGCTTCTGATGACACAGATGTCCTTACTATACTAGCTCATCATCTATATGAAAGAACAAACAATCTACCCAATACAGTCCACGTGAGTATGGAGTCATGCATCCGAAATCGAGCGGTGATTGACGTCAATGAGGTTGTGAAAACCCACATTAAAATCCTTGCAGCACACGCACTTACTGGGTGTGATACGGTCTCCAGTTTTGCTGGTGTTGGAAAAACAACAGTCCTGAAAAAGCTGAAGACATTCACTGACACTCTAAATCTTAGTGATAGCTCAATTCCTTCAGATGACGTTTTAGACCCCAGCCTTAGATTTGTGGTAACATTCTATGGACAGACATATGGGGAGGAACCATTAGACAATATGCGTGCATCGATTTTCACACCCAAAATAAGTGGAAAGAGACATGTATCACCAAAATTGAGTACACTACCTCCCACAATGGCTGCTTTCATACCCCATTGCTAGAGGACTCATTACCAGACAATTCTATGGAAATCCGCCGGTATGCAGTCACCTCCAAATCCGGATTTGAACGATGGGATGGGATGGTCAAGCCTTCCACTCCCACAATACAGCCTATGTATCTACAGGATGGGCAGTCCATCGTGCCAAATGAAGTCCTGAATTTAATAAGCTGTGGATGCAGAACAGGCTGCAAATCCACACAATGTAGCTGCACTAAATTTAATCTAGTGTGCACTGACTTTTGTAAATGCAAGGGTGATGGATGTGCTAACCCGATGAGGGCAGAACTAATGGATAGTGGGGACGAAGACACTCACTAGGCGTCTAATAGGTTATACGGGTTATATATAGAGCATTAATATTGTGCCAAACTGAATATGGTTTTATTACTGTTAGGCATTGCACTTTTCAATGCATTTTTGTTAACTTAATTTATATTGCTTACCTAGTGTATTAAAGTAATAGAACGGCACAAACTGTACCGATCAATGGTCACTATCATTTATACGGGTTATAGAACATTAATATTGTGCCTATGAGCATATTTTATCATTGTTAAGCATTGCATTTTCCAATGCATTTTTGCTAATCTGATTTATGTTGTTTATCTAATGCATTATAGAACGTCGCAAACTGTACCGGTTGATGGTCGCTATCATCCTTTGAGACATAGCAACATTTTTTTTGTTTTAGATAATGAAACAACAATACAAATATTTGAACACTGAAGTGTTAGATAAGTTACGTTAATGTCACTCTAATTTCATAATGACTTGTTATGCTGCGAATCATCACTAAGCCATTATAAACTAGCTTTACTAATTACAAATCAAATTTTAGGTCACTTGACCTAGATATTGACGTTTTCACCTCGAAGATGACCTTTAATCATAAAAAAATTAAGAAATCGATTTTATGATCAAAATCACATTCAAAAGATGTATTACACTTGTTGCTTGTTTGTATTTGTTAAAAATAATATTTTTACATTTTTGACCCTGAAATTGACGTTTTGACCTTGAAAATGACCTTGAGTCATCAAAATAATATCATAAATGGTTTATCTGTTCAAACTTGCATAAAAAAGAGATATTACACTTGTTGCCATAATACATTTGTAAATTTGTATTTGTTAAAAATCATATTTTTGGGAAAATAACCTTGAAATTGACGTTTTGACATTGATGATGACCTTGAATCACAAAAATTATACAATATATGGATTTTCCAGCCAAAATCCCATGAAAATGAGGTATCACACTTGTTCCTAGCTTTATTTGTTAAAAATAATATTTTCTCCCGCTTGACCTTGAATTTGTCCTTTTGACCTTGAAGATGACCTTGAATGTTTTAAATTAGTCCGGAAATAAACTGCCGAGTCAAAATCACATGGAAATGAGGTATGACACATGTTCCATTTCTTAAAAAATCATATTTGACCTTGAAATTGACCTTTGACCTTGAATATACAAAAACGCTCAAACTTTTCAATCTGGCACTCATCGGATTTGATTTCAGCACGAAAAAATCTATAAGAAACATAAAAAAACATTGTATATGTAACAAAACAAGGTTAGGTCATCTCTAGCTTGGACAATAACAGCGTGGAACATTTGGCAACTGGTCTGTAATTCTGTCGGTGTACTGTGGATGTTAACATTTTGGTGTACTGTGGATGTTAACATTTCGGTGTACTGTGGATGTTAACATTTACATTTAGAAAAATATATTTAGGATGATATGAGAAAATAATACATGGAAGACAGAAGTATCATTCATGCGACAAATTTTTAATAAAAATCAATTAAATTAAAAATACCACCTCCCATTACAAGATCTACTGAACAAATTATTTTTGAATAATGTCAGAAACCTTATTTTCGATGATAAGTTGAAAAATTGACTTTTGTTGTAAAATAATGGTAACAGAACCATATCACATGGTTTTCGATTTTTCCGACGTAAAAATAACTTTACTAAGTGATAATGTGACGAAATATAATTCCATCATTTGAGCCTAAATTTGATAATATGTTATATTTTATGATTTTTTTAATCACTATGGGATGGGAATTGCTGTAGCAGTGGATATTTAATAAGTTGTCGTGTAAATTGTTTCCAGTTAACGCGCAATGGGGTTAACTCTTTAAGTACTGAATTCACCTTTAGTATTTTCACTGTGTTGAAATTGAAATTGTGAAAGCTGAACCGTGTTAGGTGCGTCTTAATTAAAAAGATATGGCGATCAATAGGGTCTTTGATCAGATTTTCGCGCTATATAAGCTTTTATTTATTTGATTGATTATTTATTTATCAATTTCTCGCGAAATATATAATTTACCATTTTTCCACCTGGTTTACCGGATACGATACCGGCCTACTTCTACTTTTACATATGGGTCCCCTAGTCTTTATAGAGTTGACAGTTTCTATGTGCTAATTTACTCCACGCCACTGAATGAATGATCCTGTCCCAGTAAACACAAAACATTTGCATAACATTTGTACAATGTTGGACCAACGCCGAATAGGTTACGGATAATATGGCCCAAACACAAATGTTTAAATAAATAGTCGACCTGAACGTGATCTTATATCAACTGAACAGTTTACGTTATATAATTACGAAAGTGTGGCTCGCAAAGTGTCACATTGATGTAGTCACGGTTTAGAATTGTCCTTCTGTCAATGAACCGTATTTATCCACCCTCTATGCGCCGGAGCAGCCTTTATCCACACCAACACGAATAAAATAGGCAAAAATTATGAGGAAAATATGCTTTCGAAATCTAATTTGTGACAATTACAAAAAATCAGATACCGATGCCGATTGTGCCGAGCAAACTCTAGACGCCGGCCCAAAGCTGGTTTAATCTTTAATTAATCCAGCATTGGTTCAACGTCATGGTGCTTGCTGAGAATTTTACTGGAGGTACAGGCCGTATAGGGTGCATTGTTGTACACCGCCGTGATGTTATAAAAGGGTTTGTCACTGCGTGTACCATCGTGTTCAGTCGTGTGGTCAGCGTGTGGTCATCATGGACACCTTGAGGATGTACGCGGGTTTACTCGTCATCTTGGCCGTGCTGGATTCCACCAGCGCCAGTGAGTACAATTGTTTAATATAGTCCTCTAGAATGAGCAATTAAAGAGTAACGGTTACAACAATATAGGGCGTACTGAGTCTGCTGGGCCCGTGTGTGTGTGTGTAGTTTCAAGCGATTTCAACCTCCTTGTCCATGATGATTGTCTATATATTACATCTAGCAACGGAAATAGTTAACTGTGTTGAATCTGGCAATTCCGCTAGCAATTCCTCCTTAATGTAACACCAATTCGGCAGCAGAAGTGCCAACGAAAAATCTGCCTTTGCATTTTCTTTTTGTTTATTAACATTTTCATACTGACCAGGAAAAGTTTCTTTTGTACCTCCCTGGGCGATAAATTTTCGGTCATTCGGTATGGGCGATAAATTGTGATGACTAATAAACTCTTCCCAATACAAAATGTATTATATCTGTTCATACCCTAATTATGCCTGGTATAATGGCCATTTTTTGGGAGACAATCGGTTTAAACGTTTAAACGTTTTTCATCAATTTGACGATGTTCCAGTAATTTTATTTTTGTTGATCTCTACCCACTATGTGGTGGTGGAGATTTATTGTTTTTTTTGCCGGTACTTGCCGAGTTGGTTTAAGAGGAAAGCTTGTAACCTCCGCTCGAAAATTTTTCTAAATATTTGCAGTATGCATATTGGTCCTGGAAAATTTTCTTGTAATGTATTTTTGGGCGTTTTTCAGTTTTAATAAAAGCGAAGATGGCCTCCAAAATCCTATGTCTGCTAAAACAGCTTCATGGATTTGGTAGTAGTAAGACCTTATCCTGGACGTGTGCGGATTATTTGTTGTTGTGATTCTGCTAAAAAAAACAACTTTTTAGCGGATATTTTACTTTGCTCATATTGGCTATTGTCAAAATTTGGTAATATTAATATACATCCTACATCTTATCTTTGTGTATGCTCTCTGGCCCGGATACTTTTTTCTTACAAAGTCAAAATACCGATACCGATGAATCGCAATGTTACTCTTAAAGGGACTGGCCCAGGCTAAAATCATCAAAAAATCGGTGATTTTATTTCAGCTTCTTAATATGACCATATGATGTAAACATGTCCATAGACTAGAACTGCAAAAGTTTTTAATTTTTGTGCTGCGCATTCACCAGTTAGGCTAGATATAGAGACGAAATTCCCGTATTTCTAATTTTTGACATGGTTGCCAATAATTAGAACTCAGGAATTTAGTCTCTATATCTAGCCTAGCTGGTGAATGCGCAGCACGAAAATTAAAAACTTTTGCAGTTCTAGTCTATGGACATGTTTACATCATATGGTTATATTAAGAAGCCGAAATAAAATCACCGATATTTTAATGATTTTAGCCTGGGCCAGTCCTTTAACTGCTCAATAGCCTAACCGCTTCACCGATTTGTCTCAATGTTTTAATTCAATGAAGCACCTGACCATATATAGGCCTATATTGATTAGATTTTGATGTAATTCTGATCATGAAGACATAACATTTTATGTGGTTGGATTAAATATTGGTATGGTACTGTATTTCTTTATAATTGGTGTTTTTGGCTGAAAAAGCTATGTGGGGCGGTTGGAGAGGCAAGCTTTGCCGCTCAGGCAAATCTTGTTTTAATGTTGTTCTGGGATGACCACTGGTACAAACCAGTAATCTCCAGATTGCTTTGACCTCACCGGACTATTTTTACTCACTTGAAGTTGTGGATCGCGTCAGCGAGACACAACTTCAAGTGAGTAAAAATTCAGACTGCGACACATAACGAACCCAAGTGGGTGAAATTGACTTGAAATATAATAAATTTATTGCACATTTATCCAAATTATGTTGGAAGGAAAAGTAACTGCTACAGTCCGCGATAGTTAATATAATTTATTTTTTTGTTACAGGATTGAGTACTGGTAAGGACTGCATCCTGATGTGTGTGGATGCTGATGGGGTGGCCATAGCTGACGGTGACTACCAGTACTGCTGGAGCTGCCATAAGTACGTGGTGTGTGATAAAGGCAGCGAGAAGTACGAGGACTGTGCTGACGGGGAGGCGTGGAACGATGTGAGCAAGGCGTGCGAGGCGGGACCCAGCCCCACCTGCGCCATCAGGAACGGTGAGTACTGCCCTGCAAAGCCAAAAGGTAGTATCTTGTTTAAGTAAGCAGATACTGCATTTTGCCTTAGCACGTCGAACTACATGGTTATCCATCAAAAATCAATTGATCCAGGGACAGATATTGACCCAACATTGAAAAGTCTCGTCGAAACGTTCTGAAATGAAACAACCGGCTCTTAGTTTAAATTTCCTGTTTTGTAGGAATAATGGTTACAAAATATCCCGAGTAAACACGTAACTTCATTTTAGACCATCTTACACCGTTGGACGTTATATAATCATTATTTTCGGTATACACTTTCAAACATTGGGCATGTTTAAATCTTACGGAGTTCATATAGGAGATTAAATTAATTATGCGTCGGGTGTGGATGCACCATCTGTTCCAGCATACAGCAGTTTACTTTGTATGTTATTCCAGTAACCAGTACTGGACACGCCTGTATCAAGTCGTGTGCTGACAGACCTACAGGATCCTACCAGGCGTGTGATGATTGTCATTACTACATCAAATGCAAGGAGCAGAAACAAGCGGCAGCTTACTGTGAACACGGAATGCTGTGGGATGACATAGATAAAATCTGCAAGAAAAAAAGTAAAACATGCATGCGACCCCTCGTCAAAGAAGGTGATGGTGAGTGGGCCAGTTTAGCTGATTTTATCTATATAAACTGATCAATCACATAATGTAGACCCCCCGCATGCATGAGACGCTGACACTGTTTTTCAATGTTGGTCCAGCGTCGCATATGGGATATCATGATGAATATTACCTTTGTCACTTTCGAGTTTACTAATTTCGGTAAATTAGTCATCATGAAGGGTTTTACAGTTGAATACAGCAACCCAAGCTATGTATCTTGTCATGCAAAATTCCCCGCAGTTGTCCGTTTCAGTGTAACTTTAACGTGGAAAAATAACCTAGAAGACCAAGAAACCGATCAGTGCACAAAATTATTATTTTATTATCGATCTTCAATAAAGGCCTGATCCCTCCTGCAATAATATGAGCAATGGATACTAAAGACACAAAAAAAACAATAATTCTTAAACGTAGTTGCGACTTATCTGTAGCTTGGTAGGCCTATGTACCGGATGAGTATTTGTTACAGATTGCGAAGAGAAGGTACATAAAGGCAAAAAAATGAATGTGCTTTTCATTTTGGCTGATGATCTTGGTGAGTTACTGTTACTTCTACTTACCTCTTGTTATTTTTCTACTCTAATGCGAAAGGAAGCTTCTGTTAGTTGTAAATGTTGCAATGGTATATATTGCGAAACGCATTTTTTAAAGTGATTGTTGCGGTCTAGGATTATTAATGGCTTAGGTTCCATTTCCTCTTTCTCGTTGCTTGTTACTGACATAACTACGGTCCATGATTATTATTCCCTATTATCCCTTGTAACCTTACTAGTGTTGAAGTGCAAGGTTAAAATAAAGGTTGAAAATAAAAATATAACTATGCATCTAATACATAGGGTTATTTTAGGTTGGAATGATATCGGCTATCACAATCCTGAGTTCAAAACGCCTTACCTGGATTCCTTGGCTAAAACTGGTAGGAGATTGAATCACCTGTACTACCAACCTGGATGTACACCGTGAGTTATAGTATTAACCCTTGTGCTGCTAGTGTGGTTGTTTCTATTATTCATCCATTCATAAATATTTTCGTCATATTTTGCAGCTGGAAATTGCGTTAGCAATTACAGCTTCAAAAACATGACAAAAAAATATTTGTAGACATTGAATCATTAGATTTTTATCGAATTAGGTGATATCCCCATTGGTCTAAAACAAGTATATACTGTCTTAGCAGCACAAGGGTTAACGTTTGTACCAGCAGCCTGTTTAACCCCACGAGTAACATGATGACCATTATCGGTAGCTTACCACTGACCAAGTATAATAATATTTAACCTTAACGTCACATCATGGACATGTTTCGATTAAATTTGTACATATTCAAATACACTTGGAAGTTGTGGGTCGCGGTAGCGAGATATCGATTCGAATAGATTGCTTAACTCTATACGCAATTAATTGCTGTATGGGTAAATATCACTTCCGACAGAGACGGCTACTCAAGTGACTTTGTAATATTTTCTGCACAGGACAATCTGTTAATAAAGCTATTTCAAACTTACTAAATGAAGGTTGGGTTGTTATGGAGGGGTGGTGTTCCTTTACTCTGAGCCCGAAATGGGTTCTGGGCATGCCTAGGGGATTTACCCCCGGATATAGGCATATACCCAGACGGCCAGACACGGGGTTTCGCAGTCCTTAATGATAAAAGTAGGGCGCAAAACATTTTATCCTAAGGTTTTTGAACCTATCTATTGTCTAAGTAGTAGACTTATGCGGTCTCAACATGATGGTTGGTGCTGTTGTTGATCAGATGATTTATGAGGAGTATGCAGCAACTCTGATTAAACGTCTCGTATTTGCTGGTATGGTGTTGTAAGGGCTGCTTATTGTTGTAGATCTCGTTTTGCTCTGATGACTGGTTATTATCCATTCAAAGGCGGCATGCAGGCAAGTTTGAATGCTATATTACCTGTTTCATAACAAAGCTACGATAATTCTAAATATATTTTATTATCGCTCACAAAACTCAGATACTTAACGATTCATCAAGTTTTAAGGTAATAACCATTTCGACAGATGCAATACGGTTGTATGAACCTCCTCGCGCATACATCTTCACATCTAGCAACGTGTAGGCCTATGTAATTCCACAATAACTGCATAGTTTTTAAGACAATATTTTCTGATCTTAGCACTTTATCCTGGCCGGTGCCAATCCCACCTGTGTGCCTCTGGACCTACAGTTCTTGCCACAGAAACTGAAGAAACAAGGATACAACACCCATATTATGGGCAAGTGAGTATCTAAAAGTACATTGATATTGAGATGATGTGCACCATCTGTCAATGTGATGACGCACTATTATATCCCCGATTATAACCATTATAGTAGCATATATGTCTACGGGTTTCAATCAGCTTTCAAACTACATAAAATGACATTAACTTTACAACACTGAAAAATTTGTGCTATAGACTGTTGGAACCAACAATATTTTTTTTTAATTTGATCATGAGAAACGTCGTGTTAGCTCTTTCTGCTTCATTTGAATGTTATATAACCTTGATGTTTCAAGGTTTCATTTGAAGCTGGAAATTGCAGTGGCAACACAGCATCAAATGATTACAAACTGCAGCTAACTATTCGGGTGTATATCTCGACTAAATGATGTTTTCCAGGTGGCACATAGGATATTGTCAGAAGGCTTGCACCCCTACAGAGCGTGGGTTCGACACTTTTATGGGCATGTACGGCGGCCAGGGCGACCAGTTCACACACGAATCCCGTATGTACCTCCAGCTTCGGTCTATTCTTGATTCTTGATTTACCAGCTTTGGTCTGTTCTTGACATGTTCAATATTGGTCCACAGTTCAATTTATCATAACGGTCTTCGTCGACTTTTTCTGCTGCTTTATTTGAAAACGTATGTTTTGTGTCTTGTCTTTCAGTTCGGGGACCGTCTTTAGACGTCAAAATCTGACGTCTAAAGACGTCCCCCGCGCTGAAAGATTTTATGTAAAAAAATATTTGAAAATTATCGTATGCACGTATTTTGTAAAGTCCATGCAGGAACTTTAAAAAAACATCTGTGGTAATCTGTTGCAGAGCCCCCAGATCCTATTCTATATGACTGGCGCAACAACATGGACCTTGATTTCTCTGCCAACGGAACACACATAACTGTACGTATTCATTCCTCACCACCTGTTGTGTAATTTGGTGACAAAATTTTTTATTGCAACATTCTCTAAAAAATGTTAATGTGTGATTAATTCATTTTTCCTGATGAGGGCCGATTTGATATTGGTATGATTGGTCAGTGAGGCTCTTAATATCGAGAATGACCGCTGGCAAAACAGCCATCCTCCATAGACTAATACAATTAAGTTTTTAACCACAAAGGCAGTACCGACAGTATTTATACAGTTATAAATAAATAGAAAAATGATGATGCGTGTATGATGTCCCGATATCTAGAGCTCCAGTTTTTGTACTTTTGAAGCTGTACTTTATTGCAAGCGCTATTCACTATACAAATGAGTAACGAAAATCCACGTTTAAACGAATGACCTATGCTAATCTACAATTAAAGTGTTCTTGATGTGCACATGATGTTTTTTGTAAATATCAAGATCGCGTTTAGAATATCGCCCGCGCTGAAAATTTTCAAATTGCATTCAAAATGCTGATATTTCAGGATCTGCTGAACGACCACGCCATCAACCTCCTGCACAGCATGGATGAGAACGAGCCTTTCTTTATGATCCTGACGCACACTGTACCGCATCATCCTCTACAGGTAGGCCATATGAGGATTTACCCAGTGACGTTGGACCAGTGTCAGAGACTGTGGACCAACTTTGCACTAGTGTTTGTTTGCTGGGGATTTGTAAGCTAGATGTTTTTAACCCTAGCACCCACGAAGTTGAAATGCAGATCAGATGATGGGTCTCTATATGTATTTTTACTGTAAAACTGTAGCACAAATCACTTTAATTATGTTTAAAATAATTATGAAAATAGCTTTAATGGTCATGTACTTAGCCGCTATCTTTGTGATTTTCTTCTAGGCTCCGCAGAAGTACGTGGATATGTTTCAAGAAGAGCCTAACCATGAGCGAAAAATGGTGAAGGGTGAGTACAGGGAACTTGTCAACACTGATGCTTCAATTCTCAGGGTAGCCAACTTGCTTTTGCGATTCCTAGCGAACTAAATACGCATGAGATGACGAGTCAGAAAGTTAAATATTTAGAATGGAATAATTTTAGCGGTTTCGATGAAAAAAATCATGGATAACGACTGTTCTGTTCTGTTGTAATCTCGATTAGCTTACCTTTTTTAGAAAGTGGCCTTTGGCATAACAAAAATTATAGTACAATCCATTTTTTAACGTGTGATATAGGTTAAAAATAGGAATGATGAAAACTAATTTTTATTTTTTGCCTCCGACCTTGTAGCAAATTTGTAGCGGCTACAATGTCGAAAGCGATCTAGGCCGTTCGTCCTTCCAAATAAAACAGCCGTTTCCCATATAGATAAGTCAAAAGGGACAAAACCAAAAAGCGTACGACCGACGTCTATCTTGTACACCTACTATTTTATATTATTTATAATAAATCCATATTGGCGCGAAGCATACTCAAATTGATGATTTAATAAGGTGTGGCGAAATCACCCTGACAAGAAACACAGCGTACTTCAAACTGAGTTTAAATAATTAGCCAAAATACAACCGCGATACTAACTTTAAATGACTGAAAATATGTGCTTTGGGGAATTTAAGTGAACATAGTGTTTCGAGATTGAAGGCACGTTTTACTTTTACCAACTGGTTATCAGGGGTTATACAGGTGCGTGCTAATAAAAACCAGGATGTCTGCTGTAGTCAACATCGGGTGTTCATGATTTAAATGTTTCATTCAGCAATGATGGCGCACCTGGATGCTCGTACTAAGGATCTGGTACACGTCTTGAAAGAAAGGGGATTCTACGACAACACCCTCATCATATTCACATCTGACGTAAGTATTTGTTTTTGGTGGCAACTCTCGCCAAGCACAAACCATTGACCCAATCTTGGCTTAATGTTTGGCCAGCGGCGGAGACATAGACCAACATTAAATCAACATTGGGTCAATGTGTGCTGAGCTGGTGTTTGAGGAATACGGGAAGTGAGGTTTTGATGAAATACCGGGACCATTAACAGATTAAATAATGTGTGGCTAGACCTTCATGATAAAATTTTCACCTACTTGAACACAACTTCATGTGGGTGAAAAATACTCTTAATTTGTTATATGAGGTAACATCTGTAAATCTACTAATTCCATTCCACGCAAATAAGTCTATAATAAGACTATTAAAATCAGATTTTAGTCGTGCCTTGATGAGTAAGTTATGGGACAACTGCATTGTGAACAGGTGTAGATTTTATTGTTGATTGACTGAGCCCTCCCCATACTAATTTGCATTTAAATGCTACCCTTTTCGATGACCTGCGATGTACAGGCCGTGCTTCAGCCGTATTATCAGGATTGTCACCGTAAACTTGGTACACGTTGACCAAATGTGAGATTAGGCCACCGTCGCAAACTGTTGGTCAACATTAAAGCTGAATCGAAAGAGGTATAAGGTTGTCGACCCATTTACCTGATATCCGATATTTTTACTGTCTATTAGTTTTTTTGTTCCTTGCTATTCAAGGATTCTCGTATTTCACGATTTATGCTGACATCCATCGTTCGCTATATCATCCCACACAATGGTTGGTGGATGTACATTCATTATGATGAATTTATTTTCAAAAAATCGATTCATTTTCTACAGCAAATTTTGCAGGTAATTCCACAATAATTTTACAGTGATCACTCATGTGAGTGATCAGTCTTCATCGACATAAAATCTTTATATTTGGTTAGAGAGTCGTTCAGACTGATACAATAATCAACTACACTGCTTCCCTTGTTTTTTATACATGTAAACGGCAGAGTCCATCACCTGTGTGTCGACTATTTAATATTTGTAACGAACAATTGCAGGTGATGTTACATAGATTTTTTTACCCCCGCCCGTAGGGGAAGGGGGGTTTTAGTCGCGCCAGGATTCTGTCCGGCGTCCGGCGTCACGTTTTCTTGTGGGCGCAAAAACTCAAACTACTGGTCAATTTATTTTCAAATGTTAAAACATCACATTCCTAGCAACATGTGCAAGTGATTTTTTTTAGAGATGCTACCAAAATTCAAAATGGCCGCCAGAAGTCAACTCTAAAAAAATTTGTGGGCGCAAAAACTCTAAAACCTAATGTCTGAATAATTTCTATCACATAACCCCATGATATGGAGATATGGAGATATGGAGATGTGGAGATGTGGAGGTGACTTTTTCAAGGTTTTACTGAAATTCAAAATGACCGCCACAGATCAATTTAAATTTTTTGGGGTCTTAAAAACTCAAAAAATTTGTTTGGTCATTTTTTTTCAAATTTTACCATCACATTCCTAGCAACATGGGGATGTGCAAGTGTTTTAGAGATGCTACCAAAATTCAAAATGGCCGCCATACGTCAACTCCAAATTTTTTTGTGGGCGCAAAAACTCAAACTTAGTCAGAAATTATTCAAATTCTACTATCACATTCCCCACGATATGGAGATGTGCTGTGCATGTGACTTTTGAAAGGTTTTACTAAAATTCAAAATGGCCGCCATGGATAAACTTCATATTTTTTTGTGGGCGCAAAAACTGAAAAATTGAAATCAGTAATAATTCACATTGTACAATCACATTACCCACCATCTGGAAATGTGCATGTGATTTTACTGAAATTTAAAATGGCCACCACAAATAGACTTTTAAATATTTGTGACTGCAAAAAGCAGAGCCTAATTTATGGGGGGGGGGATGATATAGGACTTCAGTCCTCTTGTTACCATATTCATTAACTTTCCTATCACGATACTTTCGGGGTGTATGATAACACGTGTCGGTCAACATGCGTGATCTCCCAGTATGTCATCCGACGGGGTAATGTAGTCAGCTCAGCAGCTATGGTATTTAGTATTTAGTCTTTAATTTGAAAGCGAGCAATTTGATTTTCGAGGGATTGCCAATACTGTAGATACGGTAATTTTCGCCTGTTTAGATTTTCGCAAATTTCTGATTTCGTGACTTTTCGTGAAGTACAGAATTCGGCAAATTATCGGTTTTGGTGATACGTAGCGCTATTATAATTATAATCTTAGCAAGATTCTAATTAGGGAATTTGTCGTCCTCTTGAAAATTAAAACCTCGCAAAAATACCAGATCTACAGTATTTGTGGTCTTATGTAGTTTAAAAAATATTCCAAGAGTCCTTAGGTGGTACATAGCAGAAACAGGTGTACACATCCTCACGGGGAGCAATAATTGGGGTGGCGTCAAGTGAGAGATAGCTGCGTCAAGTTAAAACACTATATTATCGTTCAGTTTTTAACCACAACAATGGACGATGGGCGGAAACAATCGGCGACTGCAGCCGGATTAACATAATTTTACTCAAACAAACATGACACAGAACACTAGAATATATATGGGTTCTAAACAGAGCTGCTGATGGTGTACTGATAAATAGATCGTCGAGAACTAAGCAGTACCATTTCACAGCACCCATCTCCTGGCCATTTTCACAATTTTTTCGTCAACATTTAAGATTGAGTCCAGTAACCACTGGTAACTAATCTGAAGTCCCTACGTATTTTAAATTGTATTTTCCAGCGGCTGCATACACATTATTTCGTAGTGCGGCTGGTGTGGAGTGACTGATAATCTGGTGTTGAGTGAAATACAGCTTCTCGTCCAGACTGGCCCTGATATTTTTGTTATTGTGTGCTTTATACATGGCTTTTTTCTACACTGACAGACGAAAAATCCTGTCTCCAGCATATCATTGTTATCTACATATTTTGCTGCATTACAGAAAAGTCAATTACTAGTAAAATGTAATGTCCCAGCGCATAGGCCTAGTCATTAAACTGAAAACACAATAGGCCTACTCTAAATCTTTGTTCATTAATGACCATCCCCCTACAGTATAAATCCCATTTTCGCCAGGGGTAGGTGGTAGGGGTAATAGTAGACGACAATTATTGTAAACGGCTCAAAAGTATGTGTCAAAAGTTAGAAATTGAAGCTGGCCGTTGATTTTGACCTCTAGATGACCTTGACACTTAAAACAAATAATTAAATTCCAATCAACGTGTTTATGTTAGTTTAAAATATGATAATATATTATATTCGTGACCTATTATTGCAGAATATAAAAAAACGGGTGTTCATTGGTAAAAATGGGTGATTTTCATGTCTTGACATTGGCAGCCATCTTGGATTTGACCTCTAGATGACCTTGAAACGCAAAAATAATTATTTCAACGTAATCAGTGTACCAAAATTAGTAAAAAATGTGGTATTACATCATATTTTGGGCCTCTTATTTAAAAAGTTAAAAATGACCGCGGTGGCCATTTTGGATTTATGCAAATAAAAAACATGTACCACTTCCCAAAGTGACACCTTCGATTTTCTTGCAGCCAAGACATATACTATTAGAAAATCAAAAGTTATTCTCTGAGAAAAAGATGCACACAGAAGTGTACATGTAGCCGTGTCCCAGACTATAAAAAGCTTCGTCTTTGTGATTGCTAACTTTGAAAAATGTTTTTTGTACTATTCATAGCCTGGTACGTATATAAATTACGTTATAAATCACGTAGACCATGAATAGGTCCACATTTGTAATAAAATAATACCTTTTTTTGAGGAGATAAAATATATTTGTAGTTATTTAAAATCCCTGATTGTTCCCTGAGATTGATTCAAATTTATGGAATTCCCTGATTTACCCCCTGATTTTTATGAAATTTATCGTATTCCTGGCTTTTTCCATGGTCACGTATCATTATTTCAAATGTTTTTTTATCACATGTCATTTGTGCTGGGTGATGCCCAGGGTAAGGGGTCAATTGTAATTTACCTAATTATAAGTAAATCATTTTGGGCGTAACAGATGGCCTAATTGTATTTGAAGAAACTAAGTCAATTAAAATTGTAATTGAGTTTTCAAAATATAAATGAATGTAACACAAAGTAGGTATATGTTCAATTATATTTCAATTACAATTACAATTACAGATAAATTGCATATCTATTTTCTCTCTTCCTTCAATTATCTTCAGTCTCGCTTTCATGTAAATTTACTTGATATCTGAGTAGGTGTCCTAACAGCCTATCTATTTAATACGTTACCACATGCGAGTCACTGTGTATTAGTGAAATGTATGGCTTTTAGGCCAAATAATGTGTTTATAGGCCTAGTTGGTATAGGTCTAGTTTAATTTTAGGATCTCCGTAAAATAGCCTACATTAATTTTTCAACTAAACTTGTATTTTAAAGTTGTTGTAATCACTTTGTCAAGGTCACATTTGTAGTGGTTTAGATCATTTTTAAAGTGGCTGTGATTACTTCTTCCGTGGCCAAGATCGTTTGTAGTGGCGGAGGTAACTTTTAAAAGTGGTTGTAATCACTTTAGTGGTCAAGATCACTTTTGTAGTGGTTTAGATAATTTTTAAAGTGGCTTTGATTGCTTGTTCTGTGGCCAAGATCACGTTTGTAGTGGCTGAGGTAGCTTGGTTGTAAGCACGTTTTCAGTAGTTAAGATCAGTTTTGAAAAATAGCTCTAGAGAATGTAAAAGTAATAACAAACATTTATACCATATAAAGTTAATGAGCGCGCAGTCCTGCTGGTATTCACTAAAAAACGCTTTAAAATGTTCAAATGGAGGGATAAAATACAAACTTAGCGCTTTGTTGTACATTTCGTATTTAACAGAAATAAAATATTATGTATCCACGTTCTCCTGGCCCAGTTTAGGTTGCATGTGCATTAATTTCATTCGTATCCACGTTAGTGACATTCACTGATATCAAAGATGTTGGTCCATTTTTTTAAATTTTGCTACTCGTTGGGCAAAAATGTGAAACACTGTCAATCTTCCCGAGCCAGAAGAAAAGTGTGCAAATTCTACGTCCAACTACAATTTTGACCATTTACTGATGAAGTATAAAAAAATAGGCACAATAAGGGTTAAAATACCAACTTGAAGCCCTCTTACGCATTTGTCAATGATCAGACACAAAATGTGAAAGCCTGTGTCAGTATGGTAGTTTTCTATTGATAGTAAATATATTGATATACCGCAAAATGTTATTACATGCAGTGGGCGAAAATGTGTAATATTAAAGGTCGATTTCTCAAAATCAGTTACCTGATCAACAGGTTGATTCTGGTCCCTGAGTAGTCCAGCTTAAATTCCCCTTCCGGGTGACACCTTATCCCCCCAAAAAAGCATGGACAAATATACCTACAAATCAACAGATTTAAGAAACATAAACGATTTTTCAAGAAAATATTTAACTTTTTTTAAATGCTACATCTGACTACGCTGTCTTTGATATAACCTTCACAACTTTGTGTAACGTATATCTTCATCGCCCCCCCCCCTTCAGCCTAGATATTAGGCCTATACGATAATATGGAACGAAACGATATAGAGACTCGCATTTAAATGATGTAATATTTTTAATGAAAGGTTGTAGCACCATGAGTAGTAAATATGGCTTGCAAAAGTATTGCTAGAACTAATGCCCTATATAATTATTTTCTAATTTGAGTATTAGTCAGCAAGACAAACACAGATGGCTACCCTTTTTAATTCAGAATAAGTTTGATTGGGCCTATAATTTGGTGAATATATAAAATGGATAATCAATGTGCAAGTCACTTAGTTTACTATACATATACAAAGTAAACTGTCGGGACATAAGCAAACCGAATTATTATTTACAATGGCTTTATGACCGAGAATTCGATGAACTTGCAAAGACGTGTAGGCTATTTCACTAACTCCAGATCATCCGTCACTCCACACCAGCCGCACCAAAAGTAATGGGTATGCTGCGCTGGTAAATTAAATTTAAAATACTTAGATGCTTCAGAACCACTTGATACTTTCCACAGGGCAAGGTAAGTTCTTTTTTAGTGTTAGGAATAGTTACCAGTGTTTTCAGGGCAACATTCTGAGCAACAAACAGTGCTGTCGTCGCGACAACATTGCGAAAATACACGACGAGGAGACGAGTGCTGTGAAATGGTACTGCTTAGTTCTCAATGATCTATTTATCAGCACACCATCAGAAGCTCTGTGAAGAACGTAATTATATTCTAGTGTTCCGTGGTCATGTTTGTTTGGGTATGCTTACGTTAAACTGGGTGCTGTGGCTGTTTCTTTGTGGCGATAATATGGTGTTTTAACTTAACGCAGCGCATCTTTCAATCGACACCACCGCAATGCACTGAACACCATCCCAATGATTGCTCCCCATGATCCTCAACAGTTAGGGGTACTCCATCTATGTAATTTCCTTCCGAGTGTAATACTTGAGGGGATTACCACAAGTTAACCTTCTATCAAACTCCCCAGGCAATAGACCAGTTTATAAGGCTCTGCCGCGGGCACTTGTGTCAGCTGTATTTCATTGAAAACATAAGTTTTTTTTCAGAATGGAGGTGATATTGGAGCACATCATGATAACAGTCCGTTACGTGGAGGTAAAGGCTCTCTTTATGAAGGAGGTACTCGTGTGGTCGGCTTTGTCCACGGCCCTATGCTCCACAACACAGGAACCATCCACGAGGGGTCTGTATAACCACTACACCCAGCAGACAAAATGTGGAATGGTTTTAATGTGGAATGGTATTTATTATTAACCCTTTAGTCGCCAAATTATTCAATTGTAATTTTCACCCACTTGAAGTTGGGGACTCCCCAGATTTGCCAAAATGGGGTCAACAAATTTCAAATCTTGCTGATTAATGTCGCTTTTTATCTTTAACAGGTTTAAAAGCTGATATGTAATGTGCTAATAAAAAAATGTAAAAAAACTGATATAGACGGCACCGACGTAGGGTGAAGCAAGTTTGACCAGATATACAGGCTGTGCACAATCTGTATGCATACATGCCCGTAATCCCAATATTTAAAACAACAACGCCAAAACAAAATAACCATATGATGTGAACACAAAATATCCGAATTTCACTACAAACACATCATCTTTATACATCAGATTACGATATCAACAATTTACACCATACCCACCGGTCATGTGATGTCAGGATATAATAAGTATCAGAAAATGGAAATATATAATAATATAAGATTTGACCTTTAAAACAAATAATTCGACCGTATAATCTGTAATGTTGGCATATGATCCTACAGACTAGGTACGACCTGCAGTGTCAGGATTTGAAACTATTACAGACCGTGTGCTACATTTAACCCTTTTGGCGCGTGGACTGTCTTTACATGTTGGAATCAGACTTCTAAAGACAGTCCCGCGCTGTAAGAACTAAAACATTTACAATGGCCGTAGACCCACAACATTGTATTTAGCGGACAAGACACTGATAGTTTATACAAAACTATTTGAGCGTTGTAAGGGTACAGCCACCAGCGCATTAAACGCTTCGTGTTGACTTGGCAAAACTACTAGCCCATTTCGTAAACAATTTGTATGATTGTTCTTAACCTACGTTTTGTATTTGTTGTTGAGTTCAGTGATGCATATTTTTAGAAACGCGGTAAAAAAAATTGTTTTACATTATTTATTGTCTGTATCGGCATAGTTTATTTTATAAAAACATGAAAAAGGTAAAAGGCGAAAAAACATAATTGAAATCAATTGTTTGTTTCAGATTAATCCACGTAACAGATCTACATGCCACCATACTGTCCCTTGCTGGCATCAAAGATCGTAAGTACATCTCTCCTAAACCTTTAACCGCCTGATTTTTCAATTGGAATTTTCACCCACTTGAAGCTGTGTCTCGCTGACGCGATCCACAACTTCAAGTAAGTGAAAATTATTCAGATTTGACAAAATGGATGTGGACTATTTTCAAAATCATTATTATGTTTGAAAGCTCATAGGAGCGTGCTAAAAGAAATGTAGAAAACTGATACGTGCGGCACCGGCGGTTAAAGGGTCAATGTCTGCGATTGGCAGGATTTTAACTTGCATAGGAATAAAATAGTAGAATAATTTAAATTTAGGCCTACTAATGCAATGTTCATGGATTGATGGTTCACATGTCTGTCTCAACAAAATCTTTTTAATGGACAATTTTACATAATTCCAGTAAATATAAGATTAATAAAAAAGTATTATGATATATTTTTTCCCATGCCATTTTTCTCAGATGATGACCTGGATGGTGTGGACCAATCAGAGATGCTCCTGAATGGATACGGCACCAAACGATCAGACATGATATATAACATAGATCTACTGGAACCTGCTTTTTTTGGTCACTCTGCTTACCGGTACGATGTCCAAACGGGTTGTCATGGGAATGCATTATGGGAAAAGAAGTATTTGCTCAACAAATGTGTTTTATATCCCCATCTTCCCTGCAGCCCGACTTGGTTTCTCGAGCGACTCCGTTCGCATGGTTCATGGGAGTACGGTATTGAGAAATTCACTATTTCCTTACAACACAATAACGGAAGTTCGTATTTTCTCACACAATAATTTATTTCAGCAAGCAGAACTGCCATCCATCTCGTTAGAACGACAGCACGATGTAGGTTAATTTAAAGTTCAAACCGCGGGGGGAGACCGTTCCCTCAAAACTAAAAGTGAAGTTATTTTATGAAGGTGATCATGGATAGCAAAGGTTCGTACACGTATAGCCTCTGCAAGGTTCTCGTGAATACGACAGGGATTTAGTAATCTCAAGAAATCACAATACACATTTCTACACTTGCAACGTGATACTAAAATTCCAGTATTTTTACTACTACACACTTTGTGCTGATAAGTCTACAAATTCCGTGTTCTATTTTGTTTTTCTGTTTGCAGTGATCAGCAGTACAAGCTGATTTGGGGCTACGTGGGATACGCCGATGGTTACGGTTTGGATGCGGTCCCCACCCAGGACTACCAGGAAAGCTTGGATTTTCTAAAGGTGTTGGATCCAATCAAATTTGGAGAATTTGACAACAGCTCCGACGGCTCCACAGACCGTTTAATGGCTCTCCTAGAGGCAACGAAGATCGACGTCGCTGACAAGAGCGTGGGTAGTGTGAGACTCTACGACCTTATAGGTAATATGGGTTAACACTTAGAACACAAAGAGTTTTCAATTTAATTTTTCAGTCACTTGGAAGTTGTGTATCGCTACCGCGACCCACAACTTAAGTGACTGAAAATGTATGTGATTTGTGAAATTTAGTCCCAACATGTATCAGTGTTTCAAGATTGAAATCATATTTTTCTTTTAACTGGCTATCAGGGGTTATAACACATGTGCTAAAAACACAGAATATCTACTGCAGTCGACATCAGTGATCCATGGGTTAACATAACTGAACTGTAATGAGTGATGTGACTTTACGACCTGATGGTAATATAACTATAGTTGGTGGTGGCAGATCTATATAGTGGGTGGTGTTGAGTTGTAATTAAACTTTTTTGCTAAGAACAGTTCTGTAGTGTCGACTCTACGAATATGAGCCCATCCATAAAGACAATAGTTCTTATTTTCTACTTTTCATTCAAATAATATGATTTAATCGAAACTTAGGAAATCAGAAAATGTTATAGAGATGTGCGAGTCACATCTGCCTGAACAGATGCAAGTGGTGCGAAAAAAACCTTATTAGGTTTAAGCATAACATTGTGGTATCTGCCAGACCTAAAGAACACTCGCATCTCCTTTTGCACAATTTAAGATTAATCTGCAATGGCTGGTAACATGTGATTATCTTAAGTTTTCGATTTGCAGATGATCCTTCTGAAAAGCACGATCTTTCTGAGGACCCATTTTACAAAGGGCGGATAAAATCTATGAAGCAGAAGGTCCTGAAGCATTACCTTGCTGGCTTTTCTCCGCCTTCCGTGGAAAGCACCCAGTTCTGGATCCCTCAGGTGTTTGGGTCCCTGGAGAGGAACGCCTGGGCTCATGGATGGTGTGATGACCTACAGCTGGACAGGACGCATAAACACATGAACTATGTAGACATCGATTGATTGCCCAATAAAAAAGTGGCGATAAGCCAACGTTGCATTAATGTTGGTCCGCCGTCGAAGACGGCGGACCAACATTAAATCAACGTTGGCTGAACTCTAGGCGTTTGTTGTGTCGTGCTGTCTGATTGTCGTGAATAAAGAACTACATGGTATTAATTTTTTTTTTTTTTAAATGAACACTGGAATGATTTAATGATGGATGAACTTTAAATGGCTCCCTGTCTGTATTCACCAGACATTGGTTCAACGTGTAGTGTTTTGTGGTGAGTAGATACCCACATTTGATTCTATGTTGGGACAGCGTCGAAGACAGTGCCCCAACATTGAACCTAACATAATTAATCGTGTTTGCTGGTTAGTTTGCTACACCTCATTGACTAAACGTGTCTGCAGTTCGATATTTGTATGACCGAGATATAATTTAGTCACCAATCATTCGGACGCAGTGAATTTTAGTGGAAGAAGTAGTAACTGATCAGCCATTAGATTTTGATTTTTTTTTATCCAAAACGGAGTGGTCCCGTTAAGTATTCACTTAGGGTCGAACCTAGCACTTTGGGTTAAAAGCATGATTTTTTCACGGAGTGGTCCGTGGTATCGTGGGATCATTTTCTGATATAGAACACCTTATCGTTTATCTGTGAAGCCTGTAATAAGGGCAAACGTACCCCCCCCCCATATTTTTTTGGTGAAAAATGGCTAAACTTCATTGTTTTATGTCACTACAATGCATCATAGATGATTATTTTCTTTTTTATTTACGTCGTGTTTTATCAATTATAATTTTTCTGGTGTGAAACTCATTTGCTGGATCAGTCATGAGCATTTACTAGATATCTTGCCTTGTGTCAGGAGCATTTGCTAGAATATCCTCTCGTGTCGAGTGCATTTGGTACATAATCTTCTAATGATCAAATAATTTGCCAGATTATCAAGTCTGGCGTCAATATTATAAGTTAGATTACCCTTTCTATTGTCGATCATTTGCTAGATTAGTTATAATTCAAAGATCATTGGCTAGATCTTTTCAATTGTCAAAATCATTTGCTAGATATTTTCGTGTGTTAAGATCCAAAAGGTAGAACGAGTTTGACGAAGGCCTCTATTATGCCTAGATAGATCGAGGTTTAGAAAACAGGCAAATTTTTGTAATAAAATGATGAGCGATGCACGGCGTAGATATTATGCCGATTGTATCGATGAAACCTCGGATAATCCACGAACATTTTGGAAAACCTATAAACGATATTCTTCAGAGAAGTCTCTATCTATCCCAGCTTTTTTGATACAAAATCACTTTCTGAATCGTTTTAAGAGATTTTTCGTAGCCAAAATAGAGAAAAGACGTATGAATTTTATCAACGACGTTCTTAATATGCCGGGAAATCACGTATGACTTGTTTTGAACCGGCTACTGCTGATGAAGTGAGGACAATAATGATAAATTCATCTAGCAAAGTTTTTCCAGACATTTTCAAATTATTACCATGTCATGCCTCTACTCAAAAAGCCATCTTTGTCAAAAGACATGAAAAATTACAGACCAGTTTCCAACCTAAACTTCGTATCGAATATCATAGAAAAAGTTATAGCAAATCGAATTCGTTAACATTTTGAAAGAAACTTGATCCGGTCGAAATACCACAAAATAAAAGTCCTGTAGGCATTTTGGGGTAAAAGTGTTTAAAACTTTTATTAACCTAATTCGACTCTTTGAGCCCGAAAATCGCAAATTAAAATAACCACTGTTTTCTAAGTAAAAATACAAGATTTACGTTTTGTGTATACAAATAAGCATATAAAATAATCTTAATAAATTAGTCACGTTGAAATTATAAAATAATGCTTTTTGAGCTAACCCTTTGGTTACTAAAAGCTAAATTTATACAAAGCGCACTTTATTATTTAAGAGTACATCCCTACTAATTTTAGAAAATTCACAAATCACAATTGACATGTGTAATAAATTATTATCAATGTTATGTTGTAGGTTGTAGATTTTTATTCAACACTTTGAGCCCTTAAATCCAAATATTGTCCTTAAAAAAATTTTTGACAACATAATCGCAGGCATCTAAACCAATGCTAAAACCTATAAACCTATAAAAAAAAACCTCTAAACCTAAGAGAAACTCTAAAAAACTATATTTGAAAAAGTAACCTACATTTTACTGAAAATAGCCTTTATAACCTATAAAAACATACATTTTGATTTTGCTTGAACAAAAACATTATGTTGAGCTATATCTTAATTGTGGGGATGTGTTTGTGTCAAATAACTTTCTGTGTTTCAGAAAGAAATGCTTTAAATATAATTTAATTCCTCAAATTAGTCCGAAATAAATAATTATTTAAGCTTATCAGCTATATAATTCTTTAAAAAAAAATTCGGCCTTGCTTCGCTCAGCATAAATTTTACTACACCTTGTTTAATATTGTTTCAACCTATGTGGACAATTTTTTTTCTATAAATAATATATATTTACCTCCATAGCTAAACTAGTGTGAAGAATTTAGTAAGTGCAATAAAAAATTTGTCCAATTCAAACACTCTAGCCCTCTTCTGATTGAACATGGCTCCGTTAAGGCGAGCAGTTCGTCTTGTTGCCTATGTAAGTTTGAAAGACCATATTACATGTATTTACCCATAAGCTGATCACCCGGTAAATGACTATGGACAGACCTGTATAAAAAAAGTCTGCATTTTTGGCACTAGACGGTATCCTAAAATACGGTAGATATGACTTTGGAATAGTAAAAAAGTATGAATTCTCAGATGGCGGGTACATTAGTGTCACTGGAAAACCTAGAAAAACCTATAATTTTATGTCAAATAAACCTATAAAAGCCTATATTTTTATGAAATAAACCTATAAAAAAACTATATTTTGACCTAAATGGACTTTGAAGCCTGTAATCGGTTAAATGATAGAACATGTTAGATATTGAACATAAATGAAGAATATATGGGTTTTGCTTACAAATAGGTATATACAATGATATTGTATTAACACGTTTGAGATATAACAGGATCAATAATTTATTAACCCTTTGGTTTCTAAGCTACATTTATATTTAAGACACATTTTATAATCTAACACCCCGCAAAATGTTTTTTTTTAATTATTTATAATATATCAATATATGCAATGTCATGTGTAATATTTTATTATCAATAACGAGATTGAAAGTTTTAATTCGACACTTCCTAACACAGTCCATATTATTATTCAAGAAAAAAACACTGGACAGTTGGTCAAATAAGGAGCTGATATACAACATTGTAAATCAATTGCTAACTCTTCAGTAAATTGCTTAATATTTACCATATATAGGGTTCTATACAAGAACATGTTAAATCATTTTTTTTTTAACTGAGAAAACGCGTTTAAAGTTTCTACCTTAGAAATGCTCGTATGACATTGATTTTGTGGAATATTTTTTATGTGGATGTGTAGAAATAAGACCGATGTGGTAAAAGTTTCATCCTAGCCTTTTTGTTGGAATTACTAGTTTCAACTTTTAATAAATTGAAACGAAATGAATAGGGTTTTAGGTCGCCTTTGGGCACATATATGCTAAACTGGGCCAGGAGAACATCCTGAGGATGGTGAGATGAATGAGAAGACACTGCCTTCCAGACACATAATTCGAAATAATTCGAACCCTGGTGCAGTACAAGTTTACTACGAATACAACACTAAGATATGAGCTGGAATTGTTTGTCATCAGATAAAATTATGGTATTGTACGTGCCTCTTATAAAATTATATTACATGTTGTAATCAGGGTAGTCGTTCTTGTGCTTGAAATTTCAAAACGGAACAGAATGTGTGACATACTACAACAGTCTACACAAAAATATTCAGCACACAATAATATCTGATCCGTCATACAACCAATCACAGAATAATCTAATGTCCTCCAGAATGTGAACATAGTAGAGTTTGCGAGTGCGTTTTCTTTTCTAATAACGGGACATAAAATCTAGTTTATGTCTTATATTTTTCAAATGATAGCAAACGGCAATTTTGATAGGCCACACCATGCATGTATATTTGGGTATTATGTATAGAAACGATGACTGCTGAGTTGAGATTCTAACCATGTAAATCAAATGTGCATTGGTGAGGCAGGTAACCATCTCCACGGTCTGAGTTGGAATGTAAAGCTTACCACAACTATTTTGCCAGTCATGTTTTTAAAATATGCAATTAAAACATTTGGCTCTACCCTAAGTTGAAGGAAGGTCACACGTTTCATAGGGATTTATTTTATAAATCAATAATGATATTTTTTACTTATTTTTATTGGGAGTTTATCATCCCAATCAGACGAGTCTTGATTGGACTGACTTTGTACATGTGCTAAAGACAACATCAATTTTATTAAAGTATATCTCAATGAACAATTATCAAATAGATATGGGATATATTACAAAAGCAATAAAAAAGCCATGTAACACATTCATGTTCATCTTTCACCTAACATGATGCTTTTAGCATCGTTCAATCTGATCCTTTATGGAAAAAATATTCAAACGAATTCGTGAGATCAGCATTATTTCCAATATGAAGTTCTTAAATTATAATGTTAGTGACCATGGTATGCTGTGATTAATCACAGGATAATCGTTTTTTTCAATGTGCTCACTATTGTAAAGATTTGAAAGGATATAGTCTAACCGGCTCAAGTCTGGTATTCTACCTCTAATATAAATTACAAATGAATGACGGCGGTGGTTGGCTGACCTCTAAACTTTCGTTTTCTCTTAGGATGTACTGACAACTTTCCTTTTCAACAGATTAATGTGATCACTATCATTATTTTTTCACAGTCTGTTTAATTCTACGGTTTCCAGATAGATATTAATCAAGTGCGTTGTTTCATTTAACGTCATTGATGAATGATAGCTTTGTCATGACAGCCCCACTCCCCAAAACGTTGCCCATGCTGCGCATGTGGGTGGCAGCAAATCGTGATCAATCCACCCAAACTAAGCACAGATACCACAGATTAAACCACATTAATAAAAATAGTGATTGTATTAAATTGTTGTAATAAACATAACATGTCGTCTTTATTAGCATTGTCTTGCTTACATCCGGATTAGCAGATCTTTTTTTAATTATATTCATTGATGAAAACAATGAACTGTTGGTTATAATAATATTTAAAAACCAATTATCTGGTTTTAATATGTTTAAATATTTGCTAATAAGTTGAGTCATGACCCAAAAATAGAAAGGGATTTTATGGATGAAATTGTATTCCTATAATTATTACTTAAAACTGGAGGGTTATGTAGGCTCACATAGTTAATTCGAAGAGAAAGGATGTTTAGAAAATGACTTTGTCATAGACATAGCGGTCCAAGTCTTGTATTCTACCCCCGACCAATCGGAGAGTGGTTCAGCCTGTCACATGACGAGATCGGCCAATCACCGCCGTCTGTCAGTTGTTATTTAAATTAGGGGGTAGAATACGAAACTTGGGCCTAAGTTGTTATTAGACATAGAGCCTGGAGTGTGAGCTTGTGTGCCTGAATCTTCTGTACTTACGCCCCAAGAAAACATATTCTTTGGTGTATTAATTAATTTTATATATATATATACGATTGAAAATTGTTTTAAAAATGATTATTTTTGCTTCGATCAGTTAAATATGATAAACATCTGTTCTTTTTATTATAGTTGTTACCCCGCCTTCACACGCCGAGCAATGGCTGACATTTTTATCACCTTATTTGTATGTGATTCACGAAGCAAAGGGTTAAAACGTTTCAAATGTTATAAGGTTAAGACAAACAATAATTAGCAAATAATTTTAAAATCATACAAGTTAGTGGTTATGAATTGTTTTATCTACGATTTTACGTATGTTGTTGCTTTTAATTATACTTTTTATATACACTTTGTTTGTTTGTTAGTTTCAAGTGTTAAAGGGTTATATCAAATATATGCAATAATATTTTTTTAAATCACTATATTTGAGTCACTTTCAAACTTATATCGTGAAATTTTCATCACAAAATGCATCTTTCAACAGAAAACAAAATATAACATTATTATGAGTAATTTTAGGGACTAAAGGGTTAAATTATTTTTAAAATTGAAATATAGTATCTTTATTTGCTACGCTTAAATAGTTTTAAAAGTTTTTATGTCAAATTTTTGATTTGTGTCAGTATTTTTTTTAGATTTTATCTCTAAATCAGCTATTTTCATTGACTATTTTGTTTTGCGATTTTAGGAGTCAAAGGGTCGGAATCGAGCTTGGCAAACAGCATTTTTAAAATCAGCACATTCAAATTAGGTTAAAACAGGTTTCAAAACACATTTACCCCAAAATGCCTTCGGCACTTTTTTAGAGAACATATTTCCTTATTTCGACCGGACTATCTATCAAATCAGTATCGGTCAGCATACAAGAAATTTAATTCTACTGAAACTGCCTTACTGAAAGTTGGAAATGACATTTTGAATATGGACGAGGGAAGTGTCAATGCACTCACTCTGTAAGATCTGTCTGCTGCTTTCGACACTCTGGACCACAGCAGTATCACCAATATCTTGTCAACTTGAAATGGTATCGATGGTATCGCCCTTGACTGGTTGTGTCCTACTTGTCAGATCGTAAAGAGAAGGTGAAACAAAGAATCCGTCCTCGGCCCATTGTTATTTTACTCTCTACACTAGACCTACCCCCCCCCCCCCCCACCCTTAGCAAAGTAATTCAGAGACACCATGTCAAACATAATCTTTATGCCGATGACACCCAGATATCTTCCGCTAAAAATCCCGATATTTCTTTTGACGTGTCTTGGATGCCATCAAGGAAATTAAAGCTTAAGCCTGATAATTTTTCGAAATGTTTTCCAACAAGATTGTTGCACAGGAAGAATCTCCTGCTCCATCTGCTAGAAATCTTGGCGTGGTCTTTGACAGTGCTTTAAATTTTAAGAGCCGTATATTATATTGTAACTCTGTCCTGTTCAACGTCACCGAAAAGGAGATATCTAAGCTGCAGGGTGTAGCAAAGGTTGTAGCAAAGTCTCTTCGTTTTTGTCACATAACTCCTCTTCTGAAATCTTTGCACTGGTTACCTGCTCGTTACAGGAACAAATTTAAATTTTGCTCCCCGACCTACCAGGCTCTTGCCAGTGAACAACCAGTATATATTCGAAACATGATTCAGCTATCGCGATAGGTACGGAAACTTCGTTCCAGTGATGTAGATAAAAATAAAATGAAATGAAATGAATCGGGCTTTTGGTTAGCACCGCTGCCCTTCACGCCAGAGTTCGGGGTTCGGTTCCCGGTCCCGGCGGTTTGAAAGAAACAAAAATGTTTCTTCCCCATCCACGTGTGAAAGTTAGTATTGTGGGGAGCCTCCGTGACCGAGAGGTAACGTGCTCGGCCTCAGACCGCCAGGGCTCGAATTTCGAATCCTGTGTCTGGAGGGCAGTGTCATCTCAATCATCTCACCATCCTCAGGAGGTTCTCCTGGCCCAGTTTAGCCTATATGTGCACAAAGGTGGCCTAAAGCCCGATTCATTTCATTTTACTACCCCCTTAGCTATGGAATTCAGAGACACAAATAATTAAAATAATTAAATTTTATATCCGGTATATTTCGCGCTTGTTACTATCATATACGTGAAATGCGTAGAATAAGGCGCTTCTCAACACAATTTGCTGCTAAAACAATTGCAACTTCGTTAATACTGTAGGTAGCAACTGGACTATCGTAACTTTGTCCTGTTCAACGTCACTGAAAAGGAGATATCAAAGCTACAGGGTGTACAGAACTGTTTGGCACGGGTTGTAACAAAGTCTTCTCTCGTTTTTGTCACATAACTCCTATTCTAAAATATTTGCACTGGTTACCTGTTCGTTACAGAATCAAATTTAAATTGTGTTCCCTGAACCACCAGGGGACCGTTTCACTAAGATTTCCTTATCCTTATTTAAGGAATTAAGGAAATAAGGAATTAAGGATTTGCTAAGGATTTTCCTAATTTTGCGTTTCACTAACATAATCCTTAAGCTATCCTTAATTGTCTATTTAAGGATACGAATTCCTATGTATTTCACTTGAGACACCACATTAACATTACTTCTAGTGATAGTCCCACAGAACTAGCACTGGACCTCTTTTAGAAGTGTTTTTATGTTGATTATTGATGATAACGGTATATGTATACATATTGTATGTATACAGTATATGTATACAGTGACATTTTGTCATCCTGTGCAATTTGCGTTGGAGAGGGGGGGGGGAACGAAATTCAAGGTCAAAGTTCAATTTGAAGGTCACATATGATTCTTCATCAAATAAAGGTAGGAACAAGTGTAATACCTCGTTTTTGTGTAATTTTGACCGGAAAATCCATTTTTAAAAATTATTTTTATGATTCAAGGTAACCTTCAAATTTAATTCCAACGTCAAATTTACAATGAAAATATGATTTTTAACAAATAAAGTAAGGAAAACGTGTAATACCTTTTTCTCATAGGATTTCGACTGGAAAATCTATTTATAGTATTATTTTGGTGATTCATGGTCATCTTCAAGGTCAAAAGTTCAATTCCAAGGTCAAAAAAGTATTAAAAAAACTTTACTTTTAACAAATACAAATAGAAATTTTGACGCGATTTTTATTGAGTAATCCATTCATGATACTTTTTTCATAACAAAGTTCGTCTTCAAGGCCAAAGTGTCAATTTCTAGGTCAAGTAAGGGAAAACATGACTTTTAACAAATAACGCTAGGAACAAGTGTAGGCCCTAATACAGGTGTAACCGCCCAGATCAACCCCCCTGACTGGACTATACCCGGGTATAATCTAGACTTAGTGGACTATACCCTAGGTATAGTCTGGGAGCTCCCAGACTATACCGGTACTCTGGGATATCCCAGAGTATACCCCACAAGCCCAGCCTATGCCCCACCAGACCACTGAGGTAGCCCTGGGCACAATACAGGTTATAGCTATGCACATGCGCACGTACATCGCACAAATCAAAAATGCAAGAGAACATATTGCGTCTATGTCACTGATCATTCTGGTTGGCGATTTTCAACCATGCATGTCATGAAATATCATTCTCCATTGCATTGCATGTACACATGTGGATTTCTCATAAATGCGAATTTGGTAAAAGAAGGTATTTTTCGCCTGAATGCGAAATTGGTAAAGGAAGAGCTAACCTTCTGACGGCCAGATCTGTTTTATTTACACCAGCGTTATCTTTTCGTGACATCTTTTGTACCATAATTACGCGGATATGCTGAGATATGTGTGTTGCACCAGTAAGTGCCAGTAACTAGCCTTATTTGTTGAATAATCATATTTGACCCTGAAATTGTCGTTAAGATCTTGCAGATGACCTTGAATCACAAAAAAATAAAATAAATGTATTCTGATGATCAAATCAAAAGGCAGTATTACACTTTTCTCAAATTTGACCTTCACATTGAAGTTTGACCTTAAAAATGACCTTTAATCATCAAAATATTAGTAGAAATCAATTCTCCAGTCAAAATAAACATATTCTCCAGTCAAAATCACATCAAAAATAGGTATTACACTTGTTCATACTTTTTTAAAAAAAATTGCAAATTTGACATTCAGATTGACCTTTTGACCTTGAAAATGACATTGAATCATCAAAATAATACTACAAACGTATTCTCCAGTCAAAATCACATAATAATGACGTGTTACACGTGTTCCTATTTGCATGAGCTAAAAATCATTTTTTTGCCATTTTGACCTTCAAATTGACTTTTGACATTGAAAATAATATCAGAACTGAATTCTGCAGTCAAAATTACACAGAAATGAGGTATTACACTAGCTTCATTTGTTGGACATTCGTATTTTCACTCCTTTGACCTTGAAAAATTGGCAGTCCAGTGGCGGATCCAGAAATTGCCAGACGGGGTGGCGCCAATTAAACAAAAACACTCCACAGCTAGGGTAGGCAGCCTCTAGAGGGGTTTGGGGGCATGTTCCCCAGAAAATTTGGAAATCAAAGGCTTCAAATAGTGCGTTCTGAAGCAGATTTCGGCCCAAATATTTTTTTTTTTTGGCCCAAATATGGTCGTTTTTTTGGATCCTGAACGGTCATCTTGAAAAAGCCAAAATGTCTGTTTACACACACAGACTTCTTGCAGATGACCTTGAATCACGAACATAAAAAGTGTATATGGATTTTCCAATCAAAATACCATGAACAAGAGGTATTATACACATGCTCCTAACTATATTTGTTAAAAATCAGCTTTTCATTCACTTAACCTTGAAATTGACTTTTTGACCTTGAAAATGACTTCGGATCCTTAAAGTAATATAAGAAATGGGGTTTCAGTAAAAAACTACAAAAAAAAGATATATTACACTTGCTACTACATTTATTTGCTGAAATATCATATAGGAACTTGAAATTGACCTTTTTGACCTTTAATCCCCCCCCCCCCCCCCTAGCGAATAAGCCATATTGCTCAAGGATGACAAAATGTCATCCGGCAGTTTCTGCATAGGCCTATACACTTACAAAAAACTGCATGCATGTAACTGTTACTTCGAAAAGAGGTCATTCAAGTCCATAGCCTAGGCGTTTATCTGCCGGATTAATATGATTTGATTGAAATATCTCTAAATATTCATGGGTGGCTGTATTTTATTTGTTCAATAATGTTTAAATGGACAAAATATGAAGTTCTAACACTGTGTTTCCACGACAGCTATCCTGTTATTGAATTTAAGGAGTGCCTTAGACCACTCCTTAAACTGCACCTTATTTAAGGTGAAAAACAAGGATTTTTTAAGGAAGGAATGTTAGTGAAACGGTAAAAAAATATTTAAGGAAAATCCTTATTTAAGGTGCAGTTTAAGGAACTATGGTGGATTTTAAGGATAAGGAATGTTAGTGAAACGCCTCCCTGGCTCCGATCAGTGGACAACCAGTATAATATTCGAAACATGCTTAAGCCATCGCGAGAGGTACGAACACTTCATTCCAGTGATCTAGATCACGGGTCTGAACCGCGGTAGGCAGCAGGGCCTTTTCTGTTGCTGCACCTAGACTTTGAAACCAACTTCCTTTAGAAATTTGCTCTGCGAAAACACAAATTAGTTTTAGGAAGAAATTGAAAAGGTATTTTTTTGGTCAGGCTTTTCCCACTTGAATCCTCGGTGGCCTGGTTGGCCCAGACGACAAACGCTAACTGTTTTGGAACTATCAATCGGATTGCGATTATGTTTGTCGCGCCTCTGAGCTCGGATCACCGAGGATTTATGCGCTATAGAAGTTTATTATTATTATTTGCCAGATTTGGTACCAAGAAAATACATTCTTTTAAAAGTTCCACGAATGAATATTTTTGGGGGACTCTGCCCACAGACTATATTGTGAAGATTATTTGCCAGATCCTTTCCTATTGTCAATATCATTTGCTAAATATTTGCGATTGCCATGATAATTTGCTTGATTATCTTGTCTATTGTCCGTGACCGAGAGGTAGCGTGATCGGCCTCAGACCGCCAGGGCTCGAATTTCGAATCCTGCGTCTGTAGGACAGTGTCATCTCATTCATCTCACTATCCTCAGGAGGTTCGCCTGGCCCAGTTTAGCCTATATATGCGCAAAGGTGGCCTAAAGCCCGATTCATTATATACCTCATACCCTTTATGTACAAAATTCCAACATATATTTTTGTTGACAACGTACATAATAGTTTTTTTGCAGCATTCAAAGATGGTATTTATTTCACTATGATGTTATTGATATTTTGATCAGATAAAGTACATCAAATAAAATAAATAAGATAAGATACATCAAATATAAACGACCACTTGTATTCAAAAGCACAACAAACGTTCTATTTGTATTAGATCTATTATTTTAGGAAACCTAGTTTAGACATTTGAAATTCTATATCACATTACATAAATTTATATCTGAAAACAAATTTGATATTTGCCAAAAATGTATCTTGTTTAAAATGATATCACTTTCATCACTACTGACAATGTTAGCCATCCGTGTTTCTTGGATAATAGATAAAGGTTAGAGTGATGGAATACATGTATATCCTAAAGGGAATTTGAGTAAGCCTACTGGTTTTCCGACGCTAGATAGAGGTTAGAGTGATGCACAATGGCATGGAAGAAGCCATCTGTGTTTATCTGATGTTAGATAGAGATTAGTGAAAATGGCATCAAGAGAACTTTCTATGTCCTTCTACATTAGATAGACAATGGGGTTCCATTGTTCCCATGTTTTCTCTTCACTAGATAGAGTGGTGTAAGATGGCACGAAGGGAACTTGCCCCTATGCTAGATATAGATTAGAGTGGCGGAAGATGGCATACATAGAACTTTCCGTGTTCCTCCTGCATACACTACAAAGAGATTAGAGTGGTGGAAGATGGCATTAAGGGAGCTTTCCATATGTTCCCCTACACTAGATAGTGATTAGAGTGGTGTAAGATGGGAACTTTCAGTTCCTCTTACGCTAGATTAAAATTAAGAGTGGTGGGGGAATGCATAAAGGGAACTTTACCGTGATCCTCCTATATTCACCAGATAGATATATGGGTGGTGCACGATAACATAAAGGGAACTTTCTTTCCTTGTTCTTCCTACACTAGATAGCGATTATTGTGGTGTAAAAAGCTAGATATAGAGACGAAATTCCTGATTTCTAATTATTGACAACCATGTCAAAAATAAGAAATACGGGAATTTCGTCTCTATATATCTAGCCTAACTTGTAAGTGCGCAGCACAAAAAATAAAAAACGTTTGCAGTTCTAGTCTATGGTCATAATTAAGAAGCCAAAATAAAATCACCGATTTTTTAATGATTTTAGACCTGGGTCAATGAAGAATGGTTCTAGCAGCACAAGGGTTAATTTTATATGGTTCTAGCAGTACAAGGGTTAATTATATACGGTCCCAGCAGTTATATACGGTTCCATTAACACAAGAGTTAAATATATACATGTAGCGTCCTAGCAGCACAAGGGTTAATCACATACGGTCACATAATCAGCAAACAAGGATTAAATAATTTATGTTTTTATATATTCAGATTCCGTCTCCTGCGCTTCTGGCCATCAGAGATTCATTGTCTGGCGTAAAAACGACGATGTTACCAGGGACAGTGTGGCTCGGTATAATAGACGTCATAATATATTTTACTTATTTCTTATGATCTAGTGCGACAAAGGGTTAATTAATTAATTAATACCAACATTGTTAACTTATAGACTATCAATAAATTTAAACATACATACGTCAGTTTTCGCTAGGCATAATTATTTCACCTATAGGCCCTATGTCTAAATTTGAAGTGTATGTGTTCTCCATAACATATAAGTTTCTAGTGCACAAAGGGTGTGTGAATTCATCAAAATAATATTATTTTCCGACACACATGAAACATCGAAAATATAGGGCCTATTAAGGTTTTTTTAGTCATGTATTTCACAACATATTCAGAGGAATATATAGGCCTTCAAGCACTTATGTTTTCAGCCACCACAGCCTGCTGTTCAATAGGCCTACTTCGGGTATCAAAATGTCTCTCAATGAACGTATGTTCACAAACAAATGTTGTCAAATGGATGCAGAAACATTACTTATGGTTATAAATAATTAATTACTGCATACTATTGATTAATATCTGTATGAAGACAAAATTAACACAATTTTATATTTTTGGGGACTTTTCAGGCAATAAAAGGGTGCTTAAAATAATCGAATCATTATTTTTTATTTTTTTTAAGTCATGGTAGGTTAAATATATGTGCTAGGTGCTGAGTGACTGATTGCAGCATATCATTTGAGGTATAATATCGATGAGCATAGCATAAAATAAATATAAGCGAAATATATGATGTAGGTTCACAAAAGGTTAATTTGCCAAATTTGTCCAAAATTTCGTTCTTGTTATTCCTCCTAGAAAAAATTCCAAGATTTCAAGCTTTCCAACGGTATATGATAACTAATGTTTTTTTTTTTAAGGAAGGTTGCCCAAAAAATAACGGCTTTTTCGTGGGTCTGCTGCAGCATTATACCTCTCGTTTACCAAGGCTCCCAAGTATACTCAATCTTTACGAGTGGACGAGGAAAATATTTGAGTTTCTATAAAAAAAATGTAGGTCGAGAGCGGGGATAAATTCCGAGCTCGGCGTGGCAGGCGGTAGTGCTAGCCACTGTACAGTGATCCCTCCTATAATTATATTCAAACGTGTAGCTGTACCAAACTTGGCCATGGGATAAAGAGCCACCTGGTGAATATGGATTGGATAAACGTGTTCACTGGAAAACCAGAGGCCATTTGTGACAAATGAGCTTCACTATGTGACACACATAGTCGCCTGGGAGTCATGGGTCCTAGCGGCCACTCATTAACCCTTAAAGCACTGAATTTTTTTATGTAAACCATGGAGACTAAAGGGTTTTTTAATTTAAAATCATCATAACTGTCTTAGTTAGCTCTTTCTGATTCATTTGAATACCTATGTTGTGGGTCTACGGCCATTAGAAATTGTTTACTCTTACAGTGCGGTGATCGACTTTAGACGTCAGAATCTGACGTCTACAGACGTCAGATTCTGACGACTAAAGTCGATCACCGCGCTGTAAGGGTTGAATCGGTTATGACCCTTTACATACCCAGGCGACGGTGTCTGTTTCTAAAATTGATGCGCAGGCCTATTTTAAATGTAGGCCCATGTCGTTATCTCACTGATTGGCTTGTCGTCGGGATTTTGCCAAGGTTTTAATTCAAACTTAAAAAACTGCGACGTCGTGCATTTGTCTAAACGATCATTAAAAATTACAAAATACTTTATATGTAACCTGATAACGATCATGTCCCGAAACAAATTTCTATCCTAAATGACACGCTCCATAACTGTACGTGCTTATTGTGAAATAAAATAATTAATTTGAATTCGCTATTAAGGTTTTTTTAGTCATGTATTTCACAACAAATTCAGAGAAATATATAGGCCTTCAAGCACTTATGTTTTCAGCCACCACAGCCTGCTTTTCAATAGGCCTACTTCGGGTATTAAATTGTTCACAAGCAAATGTTGTCAAATGGATGCAGAAACATTACTTATGGCTATGAATAATTAATTACTGCATACTATTGACTAATATCTGTATGAAGACAAAATTTACACAATTTTATATTTTTTGGGGACTTTTCAGGCAATAAAATGGTGCTTAAAATAATCGAATCATTATTTTTTATTTTTTTTAAGTCATGGTAGGTTAAATATATGTGCTAGGTGCTGAGTGACGGTTTGCTGCATATCATTTGAGGTATAATATCGATGACCATAGCATAAAATAAATATAAACGAAATATATGATGTAGGTTCACAAAGGGTTAATTTGCCAAATTTGTCCAAAATTTCGTTCTTGTTATTCCTCCTAGCAATAATCTCAATATTTCAAGCTTTCCAACGGTATATGATAACTAATGTTTTTTTTTTTAAGGAAGGTTGCCCAAAAAATAACGGCTTTTTCGTGGGTCTGCTGCAGCACTATACCTCTCGTTCACCAAGGCTCCCAAGTATACTCAATCTTTACGAGTGGACGAGGAAAATATTTGAGTTTCTATAAAAAAATGTAGGTCGAGAGCGGGGATAAATTCCGAGCTCGGCGTGGCAGGCGGTAGTGCTAGCCACTGTACAGTGATCCCTCCTATAATTATATTCAAGACGTGTAGCTGTACCAAACTTGGCCATGGGATAAAGAGCCACCTGGTGAATATGGATTGGATACACGTGTTTACTGGAAAACCAGAGGCCATTTGTGACAAATGAGCTTCACTATGTGACACACATAGTCGCCTGGGAGTCAAGGGTCCTAGTGGCCACTCATTAACCCTTAAAGCACTGGATCGTTTTATGTAAACCACGGAGACTAGAGGGTTTTTCAATTTGAAATCATCATAAATGTCATAGTTAGCTCTTTCTGATTCATTTGAATACATATGTTATGGGTCTACGGCCATTAGAAATTGTTTACTCTTACAGTGCGGTGACCGACTTTAGTCGTCAAAATTTGACGTCTATAGATGTCAGATTCTGACGACTAAAGTCGATTCCCGCGCTGTAAGGGTTGAATCGGTTATGACCCTTTACATACCCAGGCGACGGTGTCTGTTTCTAGAATTGATGCGCAGGCCTATTTTAAATGTAGGCCCATGTCGTTATCTCACTGATTGGCTTGTCGTCGGGATTTTGCCAAGGTTTTAATTCAAATTTAGAAAACTGCGACGTCGTGCATTTGCCCAAATGATCATTAAAAATCACAAAATACTTTATATGTAACCTGATAACGATCATGTCCCGAAACAAATTCCTATCCTAAATGACACGCTCCATAACTTTACGTGCTTATTGTGAAGTAAAATAATTAATTTGAATTCACGTACCACCAGTTTCACAATTGATGTTTAGACAAATACAAATATTATTGAAAAATCGACAGAAGTTATCAAAATCGATCAAAAAGTATTGTGGACAGCACTGGTTAGTTACCAATTTGGTAACTGGTCGCAAGCTAGACACAGAAACAGCGAAGTCGCCCTCAGTCATTTCAAGGAGTGTTCTATTTTGCCATCTTCCTGACAGCCAGGCTAGCCCACCCTGTAGAGACTTCAGTTGTAATCGTTCTCACTCTATGTAGTGGGAAAACAAGTACAACCTGCACGCAGGATGGGCTAGCCTTGTGTGGGAAGATGTATTTCGCGAGCTCGGGAGTTGAAGTGTACACCCTTCAATATGCTCAAATCTAAAATATCATGATATTAGTAACTGTTAATTTATGGAATTTAATTTTTCACCCACTTTTCACCCACTTGAAGTTGTGTCTCGCTATCGCGAGCCACAACTTCAAGTGGGTGCAAATTAGTCATATTTGTTTAGTTTGAGACCAAACATTTGCAATTCTTGATATCTAAAGACCCACTTCATTCCCTATATCAATGCTTTTATCGACTAATCAAACTGATTCAACGATTTTAAAACGACCATAGTCGTGCTTAGCGGTATAACAGTTAGACATCAGTAAACAGGAAGTATCTACGTATATATAATGGTTCATGAGCGTCGTGTCACATACGCTGCATGGCCCAAGATTGAGGCAACAAAGGGTAAATATATGCTGTTACCCAGATAGCCCTAGAAGCCACATGTGTATGACCTGTAATATCCACCTCCAGATAGACCCCTTTTGTATTTTCCGATTTTGAAATTCCGGAAATAATAATTTTATTCCCGTATAAATTAAATATTTAATTATTAAAAATAATCCTTTGTTTCACGCGTAAATAATTCAACATCGTGGGCTACGAGAGCTTGACATGAGACAAATCTTACAACTCGATCTCAATGTGATTTTCAATGCCACTAAATTACTAGCCTAATGTGACACTGCAGATATTACACCAATAGTTTGCTGTTCCTCTTTTATTTTAGCAAGAAAACCATGTATTTGAGCTTTATTGTTTTTAGTATTTTTAAATTAGATACAATATATTTTTAAAATTACATGGCCATAATCATTATGTGGAAGTGTTCCAGTGAACTATGTAAGGGCTGCCAAATAAGTGACCTCCCAGTAGTAGTCATTGTTATTCGGGGGTCGGTGGTGGCCGGTGACACAAATGCATCAATTATTGGGTGGTGTTGTCGTAGTTGTTGGTGTAACTACCACAACACCAAGCCATGCACTAGAAAACACCATGGGGATGTCCTTGCGTCAGTTGTACAAGCTCTCAGTGAAGAATGCAAAGTAATTACTCAATCACGAGAAGAACAATTTGTCAACAGAAATATCAATCTATTTCTAACAAAGAAACATCAATAAATAGCTTTTAGGTTTAGATGGGCAGATAGATATAGAATGTAGATTAAAATTTACCTTGCCTTTAGATACATATTCCATGCATCTTGATTCACAGAGCTGATCTCTGTCTGCTGTCTGGTACTTGGGTCTGAACGGGGGCTGATACATAGCTGAGATGCTCAGCTGCCTTCTCTATTAACCCTTTAACCACCAAATTATTCAATTTGAATTTTCACCCACTTGAAGTTGTGTCTCGCTGACGCGATCCACAACTTCAAGTGAGTGAAAATTATTCAGATTTGACAAAATGGAAGTCAACTCTTTTCAAATCTTGCTAGTAGATGTCACATTTTATCTTTAGCATATTTAAAATGTGGTACTCAATGTTCTAATAAAAAATGAAAACCCGAATATATACGGCACCGGCGTCTAAAGGGTAAACCCGTATAATGCTGATTGTTTTTGTAACCATTTTTCATTCACTTCTATAATACACGTCTGCAATTGCTAACGCAATTTCCAGCTGCAAATGTAGAAAAATATGCTCTTTTAAAAAAAAATTAACATCACCAAATTAAAATTATTTAATTAGCTGAGCATTTGCCATATCGATTGATAACGTATATATATAAGGTCCTAGCAGTACATAGCTACAAAGAAAAGGAAGGCAACTTTTCATGTATGTTGGGAAACTCAGTCGTGATATCCCCACGCGAAGTTTCACTGTCTTCCATCATACCAACCATGGAAAACTCTCTGGATACGCCCCCTGGTGAAGTCTGCGTGGGACGTGACTAGAAAACCCGCTTTGTCAGAAGCTGCTCCCCGGAAATTACAACTACTGGTGAGAAGAAGTCACAGTACAACGCCAAGGCTGAAATACTGACGCTTATTATATTCACGTTACTTAATTGTGATGTATTTGATATTGTGTTGATTATTTTTTTAATAGTTATTTAATTACTTGATTGATTGATTGATTGATTGATTGATTGATTGATTGATTGATTGATTGATTGATTGATTGATTGATAGATTGATTGATTGATTGATTGTTTTAGTTATTGTTAGATAGTTAGTTAGTTAGTTATGGGCTAACTAACCAACGAGGCGGGAACCAGGGTCTTCAGGTTGGATGTAAACCCGTGGCTCCCTAGCACTGTCCAGAAGGTACCACTGAGGGTTATACTTACTCGAGAAGCATCCTGCCACCCACATCATAATCCTTAAGGCCGAATGCGACTAATCGTACCTACTGAGTGTACCGAGCACAAACCACTCTGCTGAATCAACCAGGTTAAGCAACCAACTTAGGCCTCATCCTAATTTTTGGGGGGTGACCGTCCTGGGTTTTTTTTTTTTTATTTTTTATTTTTTATGTCATATATGACTTTTATATATAACTCTAGAGTCTAGAGTCTCCCAATAACTTTTGAGGCTCACATCCGACAAGATGGACTCGAACCATTAAGGCTCACTTCAGAATTCATTAATGCGTTGATGGACATATTTAAATGACATATCACTACTCTGACTTTATCAGCCGAGTTTTCCAGATAGAATCAAATTTTGTGGTGTCGAAAAAATGTCCCAAGCCAAGGTGGACTCGAACCACCGACCTTCCCCCTATGTACGGGGGTGCTCTACCATTGAGCTATCGGCGAGGGACGAGGACCTCCTTGGCCTGACTCACAGGACACTTCTCAGACAACATTACAATTAGGCTATTGGAAACTCCCATCTGCAACGTGACTGATGCCCAGTAGACTCAGCAGGTAAACCTCAGCTTTTCAAGGTATTTAAGCAGCAGGAATTCTACCCAACGGGTAAGGGTTCCAGTATCTGGTTCCCCATAAAACCCGGTATCAACCTGTCAACCGTACTCACATCATACCTTAAAGGGTCTGACTTTCGTCACCCCTTCAAGGACATGCGTTTCCATGTTCCCAACCTAGTGCACTGACCGAGGAGAAGTATAGCCTGATTTGGTTGGTTGGTTGGTTGGTTTTGGTTGGTTGGTTGGTTGGTTGGTTGGTTGGTTGTTTGGTTGGTTGGTTGGTTGGTTGGTTGGTTAGTTTTGGTCGGTCGGTCGGTCGGTCGGTCGGTCGGTCGGTCGGTCGGTCGGTCGGTCGGTCGGTTTCCTTGTCGATTGGTTGTTTGTTCGGTCGGTTGGTGGTCGGCTGGTTGGTTGTTTGGTAGGTTGGTTGGTGGTCAGTTGGATCTTTGGTCGATTGGCTGGTGGTGGGTGGGTTTGTTGTTTGGTCGCCTGGTTGTTGGTCGATTGGTCAGTGGCTTGGTCGGTTGGTTGGTCTGTAGGTTCGTGTTTGGTCGGTTGGTTGGTCGGTTGATTATTGGTTTGCACTCACTGATAGTCATTCATTCATTGACACTCGGTCGCATCAGCTGGCCAACTATCCAACGTTTAAAGCGATCAACATCATGATTTAGTAGGCCTAATCTTTTTATTTCGACTACTGATGTCAGTTTGATTGGAATTATAAACAAATTAGCCAGACATCAACACACAATGTACTTTATAGAGTCATAATAAACAATAACATAACATTTTACAAAAAAACAACGCACTCGACAAACAAAATGAACTTTTAGTATGAACGTACGACATGGCATTTACTAAACCCCTTTTTCAAGACAGTATTCAAACTCCAGACGAACAGCTTTAACAAATGCCTAAGACACACATGAGTTATATCAGAAATATTTATGGTTATAATGATGTGGCATAATCAGCCGCAAGTCACAGGAACTAGAATATAGTATGACATCTTGCTGAAAATCATAAACTATGCATCAACTTCTGTATTCATAATATCTGTTCAAATAAATATTATGTATTGATAAAGTAATACCCTTGTGCTGCAGAATTGTTATTTTTTCTATTTTGTCTTCATTTGAAGCAGGAATTGCCAGCGAAATTTCCAGCCTCGAATTCAAATTATTAAAGCGACACAATGAATCGTCATTTCTAATTCGGCTCATTGATATGTCCATAATATGTCAAAATGTCCATATACTAGAATTGCTTAAGTTTTTCATTTTTTTTTTGTTCAGCATTTCTCAGCTAAACGACAAAAAAGGACGAGATTTATTTTCAGACATGTATGTCCGAAATAAGAAATACAGGGAACGGGGTTTTCGGTACACTTGCCGCGTTGCCACAGTAACCCAAAATTTAAAAGATGGCCATGTTCACATATCATGGAGCCAAAATAAAAATGATGATTTTTGTCTGGACAGATTAGCTTTAACCCTTTAACCGCCAAATTATTAAATTTGAATTTTTCACCCACTTGAAGTTGTGTCTCGCTGACGCGATCCACTTCAAGTGTGGTGAACTCCAAGTGTGGTGAAAATTATTCAGATTTGACAAAATGGAAGTCAACTCTTTTCAAATCTTGCTAGTAGATGTCACATTTTATCTTTAACATATTTAAAATGTGGTACTCAATGTGCTAATAAAATATGACAACCCGAATATATACGGCACCGGCGTCTAAAGGGTAAGTAAAGTACTACTGTTGCAAACGACTTACTACATTTATTTAGGCCTACTGATATGGTGGGCCCCTAATATAAATGTTTTGTTGGGTTTACGTCATCTATACTTAAAAATCAGTCACACTGTGACGTGGACACTCTGTGTTCATCATTAATAGTAATGGGATTTATTAAAATCAAACTATGGGAAACGATGTCTTGTACTCTTGGATATTAGCGCCGCGCTCGATACTATTGATCACGGTATCCTCTTGCAGAAACTGTCATCACGATTACATCTATCGAAGCCTGAGGGCATTGGTTTGTATCGTACCTAGAAGACCGGTACCAAAAAGTGGGGATCTGAGACGAAACATCCGGTAATTTCAAACTGAAATACGGAATCCCGCAAGGGTCTGTTCTTGGACCCTTGCTTTTCATACTGTATACAGTTGATTTAGGTGGAATTATCAAGAAACACGGACTAAGTTATCACATGTATGCAGACGACACACAATTGTACATTTCTTTCTCGCTCACAGACGAGGAAACATTAATGCAGCAACTGGAAACTTGCATTTGTGACATAGATATATGGATGGTAAACAGATTAAAACAAAATGGGGAGAAGACAGAGGTTCTCTACACATACAAGGCTAGAGAATGTGAAGAGTCTTGGAGTGACACTGGACAGCTGTCTGACCCTTAACAAACATGTCAGTGCCGTTTGCAGTGCATACTGCTTCTTTGCACATCAGAAACATTGGAAAGATTCGTCTTCTGAGTCGATCTATGACTGAAAAGTTGGTACATGCCTTCATCACCGCTCGCATGGTCTATTGTAACAACTCCTGTAAGGCCTCTCCAAGAGGCTTATTCAGCGTATTCAGAACGACGCAGCACGCCTGGTGTCGAAACGATCATATAACACCAGTGCTTGAAAGCCTCCATTGGCCACCAGTGCAAGAGCGAATCATCTTCAAGGTACTGCTGCTCACGTACAAAACCATCCATGGCAGCGCGCCATCATATTTATCCGACTTAGTTTTTAGCTACACTCCAAGCAGAAGCCTTCGCTCATCATAAAAAACCCTCTTTGTCGGCGCGAAACTAGACTCAGTACAGTGGCAGAAGTTGTTTCGGAGCAGCGCCAAAGCTGTGGAACGAACTCCCGGATTCAGTGCAGAAGTGCGAATCCTTAGATGTCTTCAAAAGCGCCTTGAAGAAGCATATTTTATGTAACGCCTACCTTTCATTGTCTGTAAAGCGCACAAAGCACTGTATGTGCGCTATAGATCAACGTATTGTTATTATTAGTATTATTATTATGTAAACGTAAGCTCATAAATACATGTATAAGAAAAATAATGTTATCCCTTTACGTGAATAATTATTGCCATGGAATGAAGTGAATATCATTTAACATCTTTTATTTCTGGTAGTTTTCATGTGCTTAGGTAAAAACAACTTGCCATTGTAATCATTTGCTATCCTCATGTGCAGCGCTATTTCTGGCAGGGAACTTCATGTGTAACGTCATTTTACGTCCTGTATGTGACAGAATGCTCGGACCAAGAATTGTATTCTACTCCCGACAAATGAAATAGTGGATCATGACGCGATCAGCCAATCACCGCCGTCATTCAGTTGTTATTAAAATTAGGGGGTAGAATACCATACAAATCATCGATATCGCATTGGGATATGACATTGGATATATCGCATTTGGATATCGCATTGGTCCATATTGCATATATCGCATTCGGTATATCACATTGGGATATCGCATTGGGATATATCGCATATATCGCATTAAATATATCGCATTTGGATATCGCTCGAAAGACAATCATTGTCTTTCGAACCAGTGCGATATACGCTGACACCGATATACTTCTCACAATGAACATGGTGAAAGCCGTTGCAATGAGTCTGATAAGGCCTATACCCAGTAAACTCAAACCATTTGTATGACATGTGTACAATGTTGGAGCAACGGCGAAGACGTTGGGCCGACGTTGTGCAAATGTTATACAATTGTTTTGTGTTTGCTGGTTAATGCCCATAGCGTCATCGGCTGCTACCGTTTATTGGGTACTGGTGTTAATTTAATAGATAACAGAGGGATAGATGATTTGTGATGTCCGCCATTACTAAGACCAGTTCTAGTTTTATCCGGGAGATCTTTAACATAAGCTGCTCGCTTTCTAGACTCCGTACACATGAGTAAATTAAGAGCTGCTTCCCGGAATCTGGACCCGCTGATGAAATAGAGGAAGAAGTTCATGGCGTTGTTTAAATAGTAGAGTGAATTGAAGCAGGCGTAAATAAAGTTCTTGAGGCGCAAGTCCATTTTGCAGGGTTTGATGACGAGGAAGCAGATGTTAATGGGTAGAGTGGTGATGACAAACATGAGGCTGACCACCACCAGCATCAGGGTGAGGGAGCTCTTCTTACGTACTGAAGACGATGGCAATGATGTACTGGACTGTCCAGATGAGATAGACACAACACGACCCAGGCTGGACATACCGTACAGTTTGTAACACAGGACGCAATTGGCTACTAAAATCAAACACGTGGGCAGCAGAAAACTAAGACAGAAGTCACTCCAGTACAAGAAATCTGTCAAAGGGGCACTGTTACTATAATCCCTTCCTCTCCAAACACATCGGGTTACGTTTTCACCGGGGTAGTAGTTATCTGATAAAGCTGACTCTGTAAGAAGGTATATATCAATTAACAACAAAATGGCGGCCGTTAATATCCATCCTAATACCATACGTTTCCGGCTGCATACAGTATTAAATCTGGTGGGAATGATAACCGAGAGAAGTCTTTCTATGGTGATGAGTACTAGAGTCCATGCTGATAAGTGTACACTGTAGTATGTACAAAAACTTTGAATTTTACAGGAAGCTGTGCTCATCTCACGTACATCCAAGCTAAACATCACAATCAGCCATTGGCGAAGAGCCCCTGTATAGAGCACCGTCATGTCACTGAATGCCAAGGCTGTCAACAGAAAACCCGTGGAGGTCAACCGGAACTTGGCACTGCGCAGTGTTACTATGCACAGGATGTTACCCAGGGTTCCCAAGGCCAGCAGTATAGGTAAGCCGTACATTTTGAGAACATTAGCTGTAAAATCCAGATTATCAAGGGAGGAATCATTTTTCGTGTGATGACACATGTGGTTATCCTGACTAAGTAACGTGGTATTCTCCCAAGGTGTAGTGTTCACACCTTGGGATGCCGCCATTGTCACTCCGTATTCTGACTCCATCCAGGATTACTTCTATTGGCGTATCTCCAATAAATCACTGGTTATATCCACAAATCACGAAAGGCTCACAACTACACGTCACGAGAGACATAACGTAGATATTTAGCAGTTTAACCCTGGAGAACTGATGTCGACTACAGTTGAATCACCACTTGTTTACCTCTGCTTAACTTTCAAAAGTGAAACATTTCTTGGATATTTCACATGGAGAAGCCTATTTGTCGCAACTTAAAGGGTATTATTCCAAGTTATTTTTTGTCACTTGAAGTTGTGGATCGCGGTAGCGAGACACAACTTCATGTGGGTAAAAATTCTATCTGCATTGCTCAGACCTCTGTAAGTAAATACTACTCAAGAATGTAAACTTTTAAATTGCATGACTGTTATAATCCACAATATAACTGTGTAGATGGAAGTTGGCTATTCCGTTCGGGTCTTCTGTAGAGTCTGTATAAGTGATGTCACATGGTCACAGATTGCGTTTGTGTACCTATCTGTCATTGGCTGCTATGGTAGCCACGCCGCTCTTTCTCCGACCGCCACTGGCATCAAGCACACACTGAAAGCCAATAAAAACCAGAGAGATTAGACAAATAAAATAATGGTGCGCAGAGATGAATGACTGCTGGCGTGGCTTTGTTCATTATTAATTTCAGGGCTGGAATTCTACACACAGGAAGTGCATAATATTGATTGATATTCGTAGATGCATAGTTGGAAAAAATACAAAGTTAAAACATTAACATACACTAATAAGTAGTCTAACATAATATACATAAAACAAAAGGCTATACAGAGGATAATTTGACGAGAATCGTTGCAGATATCTTACCTCTATTTTGTTCAACTCGAATTAAGAAAGCAACATGAACTCGAGCTCATCGTGATAGAACAAACAGTGATGAGTTCCAACTTAACAACATCATAATTATAATAACTTCACAGTGTGAAACTGTTTCTTGTACGTTATTCTCGTGCAATTTTCAAAGTCAAGTTTTTAATTTAATTATAATTGTTCAGATGTTATAGATATATAACTGGAACTAAAAGGTAATTCACTTCTTCTATGTTCGATTAAAAAATCATTTGTCTGGTGTATTAATATTGATCTGTGTGTTTTGTTGGACTGGTATGCTTTTACAGTGGGGATCCGGTGTGTACATACACGAGATATGACCTTGGTTATAAACCATCATTACACCGGGTCACACGATACAGGGCTGTATACTAATTTATTGTAAACACAACAATAAATGACTGATATACATATCATGTGCTTGAAATGAAAAAACGGTTTGCGTTTAGAAAATTACAGCTATCACCGCTATAGGATATTGGTGGCTTCACTTTTTTAACCCTTAAAGCGCTGAATTATTTTTGGTTAAATATGGAGACCAATTGTTTTTTTTTAATTTGAAAGCATTAAAATGTCTTAGTCGGCTCTGTCTGCTTCATTTGAATACCTATGTTATGGGTCCACGGCGATTATAAATATTTTTATACTTCCAGTGCGGGGACCGTCTTTATACGTCAGAATCTGACGTCTACAGACGTCAGATTCTGACGTATAAAGACGGTCCCCGCGCTGAAAGGGTTAATCATTAAAGTACTGAGCGCTTCTATAGCCGTTTCTGACATTTTCATTTGCATTGAGCCACAAAAAAAATTGAGTGAAGGAGCTTCAAAATAGAATGTAATATTTTTTAATTCTAATTTTCAATTCAGAAGTATTTTTTAGCCAAGTAGATAGAAAAATATATTTCATGATGCAGCGCTGTAAAGATTAAGCTTACTAGTACGTGATCCACATGCATCATATCATTGTATAATTAAGATGGATATTTTCATGGGCCCGTATGCTCGATGATATATCGTAGGCTTTGGATTGGTCAAGATGACCGGTGTCTAGAAATTAATTTATATTTATTTTCATAACAACGTTGTCGTATTTGATAATTAAGTAAAACACTAATTATTGTTAGCTGCTGATTTGAAAAACAACGTAGTTTGATATCGATCATATCTGCCTATAAAATAAAAAAATGAACGTTAAGCACGTTAAGCTACCTACGCGGAAGACAACATATCTATGTAGCTCGAACAAACTTACAGTGGTGTAGGCATAATGCTTCGATATTATACTTAAATAATCAAGGACGATACTAAAATCAAACAGAATAATAACACTTATATAAAAGAACATGGCATTGAAGAACACAACAGTATCGCTCACTACCGAGTCACTGTTGCGATGAGTGAGTGAATATTGTTTTACGTCGCTTTCTGCAAAATTATGACAATATCGCGACAGAAGGAAACTATGCCCTACTCTTATTGAATGACTTCAAGTGTACTATTGACAGCACTGCACACTCCGGGCCTTTGAAGCGTTTGGAGCAGTGTGTGCACAACCTCGATGACAAATATCCAAACCGGCTTGGATTACAGTACTTCTGAGTTTCGAGCCACAACCGGATCGAATGAGCTATTGGGGGCAATATCCAACAAATATCAAACGATGAACCAATGCTGTTTTGCTGTTGGTCCACCGCCTACGGCATAGGGCCAACGTCTTGTGTTACCTGGGAAATAGGCCACATCTAGCCTCCAGCACATGACCCTAATTCATTTTTTCGACCCACTTGAAGTTGTGTCCCGCTACCGCGACTCACAACTTCAAGCGGGTGAAAATCAAATAAAATGAATGACAATAGAAATGACAATAGTCGTACTTAAACTTGAGTTAAAAAATAATCTTATCATGGTTATCTGGGATCCCTACCTGATATAGTCTGATCCACAGCGAAGGGGCAAAACTTGACGCTATTTTTTATCTCCTCTCATTGTTTTTATACCTCTGTTAACCATGTTTACTGGTGACAGTCACCGACTCAGCCCCGCGTATACTGACAGTCCACATGACTCCGGGCTACTTTAATTCATCCATGTTGACAACACACGCACTGCTGTATATATCACGATCTACTCTATAATGACCACTGTGTAGAGTAGTCTTTCAGGTCCAGTGACAGTACTAAGTGCCCACGCACTAATGCCCCAGTAGCACCAGGAGAGATACTGTTGTTCCCATGTCGATGTATCAGCATTTAATCCAATCATGTGGCCCACATGAACTACACGTTTTGTTATCTGGTGGTGGGCATAGGAATATCTATCGGGTTAGACATTTTAGGCTCGGAGAGCAAATTAAATTGATGTCGCTCGCTATATAAATTCCAACAATTTTTCCGTTTTATTCATATTTATTCGGGTTTATGTGCAACTGAAATCTTAGAATTCATTAAATAATCGCCGTAAAAATGCAATGCATTTTGCGTGGCTTTCGATAGTATTGATAAAAATCACAGAAAGCAATGCAAAGTGTTTTTCGGCGGCTATCTATGAATCGTGAAAGTTTTCATTCATTTGAAGATGGCGCATGCGCAATTGCAGCTCCAAATGGAAGAATAATACCCACTTGTTTAAACTCCGAGGATATTAAAATTTGGTGCTTGAACCAGCTATGCTTCACTGAACCATAATATTTACATTGCGCTGGATCCCACTCCTGTGCGTGCGATTGCATTGTAAGCCCATAATATTTCCGCAGCGAATAGCGACGACCCACCTACTCACGGACCTGCGCATTTTGCTTAACATTTCAGGCAATTTATGTTTGTGTTTGGAAAAAGCAGTTATAATGCTCATAAAGGCATCACACGTCGTCAACGTCAGTACTCAACGTTCATGCGACGCCATATGTATACAATGGGTAATAACTAAAACCTGATAAGAAAGAAAATACAGGTTTGCAAAAAAGTTATTTACGGTATTATTATGGCAAACCTATATAGCCGGCTGGTGTGACCTTCTAGTTAATGTCATAAAAAGTTGACATTAATGCAGTCCAACATACAGTAGGCATATGCATTTAGATGGTATGCGTGTTTACTAAACCATTTCCTGACTGTGTGCATCAGTTTGGGTTTAAAGAATAATCATATAAAAATCACGTGCTATTTTACACATATCTTATGTAATTAAACCTGCTGTATTACTAGTACAAGACACAATTTGATGTCAATATAAATTTGGTTAAATGCTAGGACCGAGGAATACTTTATGAATGGATAAGTAAAATGTACTGTACGTATATGACTTACTTCATATTTGATGCCATGGACTAGTAATAAGTAGGGTCTAACACGTTGCTGTTGGACGAGCAATAGGACGTTCTAAAACGAGCTAGTAAAAATTACATGTACAAACGAACTAGCAATACAAGTCATGAGAACGAAATAGTAAGGATTAAAAAATATCTATAGTAAGTCGTCTAAACGAACTAAAAGGCACAAAACCATCTAGTAAGTCGTGAGAACGAACTAGTTTAATTAATTAATTTAGTAATGATTAATGTTTAGTTATAGTCAGTCGTGTGAACGAGCTAGTAAGATGTAAAACCATCTGGTAATTAAGATGTGCGAACGAACTATAGTAAGGATTAGTGTGTATCTAAAGTAGATCGTGTGAAAGAACTAGTAACGCTTGAACGAGTCAGTAAATAAATATTGGTCCAGAGTCAAAGACGATGGGTCAATATTAAGGCAATATTGGGTCCTAGCTCTCTATCACGTGTTTCCTGGGTTGGATGTAAAAACGTAATAGCAGGTGGTTAGTAAGGAGTACGAACAAGTTAAACAGAACTAAGTTAAATGTGTGGAAATAGGCTTTAGAATAAGATGATTTTTTAAATATAAATTAGTTATTTATTTCCGGCAAAATGTATAAAGCGACTTTTAATGTTCCCACAAATCACATTTACATTTGTCTACATTTTGTGCTATTTATAAAACCTACATTATCCTGAGGGTAGCTTCTTCAAGTTGGAAACTTATGAGTCAACTATTTTATTTCTTTCTGACGTATTTCACAGACAATAATTGACTTATTACTATTATTAGATAGCAATGAGACGAAATAACTTATTTGCTTGGATCCCTCACTATATGCCTATATGGTTTAATTGTCTTTTTATAGGCATGCTGTTTTTTATATGATCCTGTTTTATAGAATAACTATGGGCTTGTTATACACGTCTAAGCATGGATGGACAACACAGCCTGCTTATTCGTGCCAGCGATGCGTATTTGTCATGTTGTTAAAGTGATATTAAAAGTAGGATGTTTATAAGAAAGCGAAACCAGTGAGCATAGAATCCGGGATATCATAGTTATGGCACACCAATTTCATCTAATTAACCCTTTCAGTGCGGGGGTCGTCTTTAGACGTCAGAGTCTGACGTCTGTAGACGTCAGATTCTGACGTCTAAAGACGGTCCCCGAACTGAAAGAATTAAAAAATGTATAATTGCCGAAGACCCATAACACAGGTATTCAAATGAAGCGGAAAAAGCAAACCAAGACACTTGTGGTGATATCAGTTTAAAAAAACCCTTTGATCTCCATGGTGTATACAAAAACATTTCAGAGTAGTAAGAGTTTAGCAGTCTGGCGACACAGAACTGACAGATGCCAGCAATCACAAGCCGTTGGCCCAGTCGTCTTCAACGCATGCCCAATGGTGATCTAACATTGGGTAAACGTTTGTGTTTTCTGGGATAATATAATTATATAGGCAGAAACAACGCTTTGTAATGCTCGGTGCTTTTAGTTCACATCACTCTGGCAGATGATAAATAGACTATAGAGTAAGACTCTCGCGCAAAATTATACAGTAAAAGCAGCTCAGCAGTAATTGCTTAGTTGAAACGTAAGCAGTTACTGCTGTTTGCCTTTTCAAAGGGAAGCTCGAAATGCCCTACGATCAATGCTGAAACCAGCTTACTTTCCATCTTTAAAAGGTTAAAGGTGATCTATCACCCCTTATATAGTATGAATAATTTTGTGACAAATAAATCAAAGTTGCCACAAGATGGGGCACAAGTGTTTCCTTATATGGGGTGATTGGTTATCGTGTGACCCTCTCAGAGGGTCACATGATAGCCAATCACCCCATATAAGGACATAATTATTCATACCATATAAGGGGTGATAGATCACCTTTAAAATGTGCAGATTTGTAGTCTGATATCAGCTCTGTCATTTCAACTCCACTGAGAGAATACAGTCCTGCAGTCATTTCGGCGCTTTGAACTAATCGTACACATTGTCATCTCTATCCTACCAGGTACTCTTTTACACCTGAGACAAGTGAAACATGTGTTGGTAAAGTACCTTGCCGAAGAACACCACATCGAAACAGTGTCCCAAAGTTGAAAGGAGAGAAACAATATATTTATCTGAAAATCCTGCACCAAGCTAGGCAGTGGGGATCGTTTTGCTTACTGCTAAATAAGATGATGTTCTCAAAATAATATTCTGGTATCCCTTATTTTTCGCCATTTTTATACCAGTATTATTTTTTTGTCGTTTATTGTTGTCTCTATAGTTAAATTATTACAGTACAGTTATTATTACTACATTTTATGATATAAAAATACATAAAGATTTTTACTGTCTATTAAAGGCATAAATAGCATAAAGGCACGCTTGGTTGTTTTTATCTCAAAATTGTGATTACTCCCATCAATTTCAACTGACCTAGTGTTATTGAGTTGTGCAGTAGTGTCACATAATTATAATATTGTCTGTTTGCTGCATTATGCAACTCTAATTCAACAATACATTGACGATTCAACTTGCCAGCATATATTATCAAAGTGACAAAAAAATATCACAATAAAAAGATTAATTGTCATTGTCCAGAAAACATACATTCGCCCTTTGTGGGGCTCATGTATGGGACATTACATAGTATAGAAACTGAAATATATTCAAACCCTCAACACTAAGATGTACACTTTATGCGCACTATTTAGCCCATTTCCTTTAAATTATCTAAAGTCATGCATGAGAGAGCATTATCATATCTGTAAATTTTCGCTCATTCATTCAAAATAATCCAAAGTAAATATTTGCATGCCTAAAAAAATGAACAGCCACGAAAAATTATTACACAATATGTATTTGGTAATAACTCCCTGTTCTAATACTATATTCAATGTAAAGAGCCTGCAGCGATCCCTGCCCGGGGCTCCATGGAACTCACGCAGTTTATTTTCCTATTATTCAGACAAGGAAAGCTTCACAGCTGGTTCCGGCACCTGTTCCGTGATTTAGTTGTTGCTGACATATGAAGAGGAAGGTGCATCTCCTCTCCTTCTTCTGTATGTAGCGGAGCTGGGCGAATAAAACGTTAATCCAATGTCATGTCAATGTTGTTCCCACGCGTATTGCCCGTTTTGTGGTGGAGGATGCGTGTAAATGGCTACTAATCAAGAACCCAGCTAACACGATATATTGACCCATGTGCAATGCTGGGTTAATGTTGACCCGCCGTCTCTGACGTCGGCCCAACATTAACCCAGCATTCGGTCAATGTATCGTGTTAGCTGGGATTAACCAGGCAATGGAATGTTCTGAATCCTTGTGAAGATCTCATCAAAAGCTGTTGGTTTAATGTTGGGCCAGCGTTACAGACGGTGGACCAACACTAAGCCAACATCGTGTCAACGGCTCGTGTTTAATGCACGGATGTGTCGCCATTATGTGCGTGAAGTGATGCGCGATGGATTTAGAAAAAGCTGTTGTTAGTCTCCGTATTTTTCTGCCTCATGTCAAATTATCACGCGTCGATGATTTTCAAATGACGTAGAATCGTCGATCACTACTGCGTGATATGTTTTTCAAATCGCGTTGGATCGCTCCCCATAGCCATCGACACGTGATAATTTAACACGTATCACGCCACGCGTCACGACACACATGGATGGAGTCACGACTATAAAACAATAAAAAAACAAAATTCGCCACGTATATTTTTCACGCATCCTAATTATAGTAAACATGACAGGGAAATCATTACAGTGACCACAGTCATATAATAATGAAAAAGTTAAAAATACGTGTTTTTTTAATTATTGTTCAAAATCCTCAACCACATCACCGAAGGCTAAATAAACCGTTGCAGAAGAAATACGAAGACAAGACCCGGTGAGAGGATACAATGATGAATACTAATAAGCATATTAAATTTTCTGTAACGCAAGTATCCAACTGAAAGCTGAAGATTCAGATAATTAAAAAGCTTAAAAGCACAAGTGCAAGTAAAAATTGTCTTATCTGGAATATTCTATGAGCGTGTTCATATAAATACGTCTTCAACGGCCTTCTGAAAGAGGTCACAGTTGTTTTCCAAACGGATTCCGTTTTTGAAACCGTTTCAGAGTGATTGAGCAGCCGTTGCAAACATAGTTGCGTGGCTTGTAATATAATTTTTTACACCTAGCTCCCTTTTGTATCATACATGCAGCTCGAGTACCCAGTGTATTTAGGTGACGTAAACATCCACGTAATTTGCGATGTATCTGCTTGACTTCCGGTCTATAACGGCTGCTCTTTCCAGCGGCACATGCCATAAACATGATGGGATCAACAGAGGAGAGATTCTTTTGACCTTGGTGTCAGGGCATCTTAATTATGATGTTAGTAAAGCGGTGTACGGGTCTGACACAACGAGTCAGGCTAGAACACTGTAGCCATGTACCAACTTGAAGTTACTGTTTTATTAATCATACTTATGAAGTCAATTAGATGATGCGATGCCAACAAAAGACATGGCACCAGAGTATAATGTGTGCTCAGACAGCTTAGATGAAGGCAGTCAAGTGAGGGGGAATCACCAGAAATGGACAGTCACTACATCCTAGAGGATAAGTGACGTCACCCCACTGCTGATGTAATGCTGAGCCAGCGTCTGCGACACTGGTCCAGCATTGCACCAGCAATGGGGTCACGTCACTTGTTTTCTCCGATAATTATCCAGCACACGTTTCTTGTCTCTTCTGTTCACACGTGTTATCGTCTGCCGCAGCAGCAGAACATTTCCGGCTTCAATGATGAAGCCAATTTGCCAGGCCAACCAGTCATTATCGAAGAGCGGAAGAGCAGGGCCAAGGGGTAGGGCTACCAAACACAACTATTTATAATTATTAAACACCTGATACACAATCATAAGCACCCATTTACATGGCGGGCAGCCCTACGGTCTGGTAATAATATCAAACAAATTCCTAATTAAACACAAAGTATTATAAGTAATAAGACACATAGTTTAAAATAAAAGTAGTTAAAATGCAATGGAATATTTATATTATATGTGATACGAGTACAGAAAAAATGTTTATATATTGTACTTTGTATATTATAATACTAATTATAATTATCATAACGATGCATACAATGCAATCTGACATACGTTTTAACTCATTCCTTATGGCGGGTGGCTTAGATAATTTTAACATATCCTACAGAAAGAGTAGAATACTGCATGGATGTTCCCCAGGGGGAATTAATACCTATTTTGACGCTTTAGGTTTAGGCTTTTATTTTAAGTTATGTTCTGAGATCTAACTAACTTGTTCAAATGTATTTGTTTTCCTTATTGAGATAGTGATTAATATTCTCACATTGAAAGTTTGATTTTAATTTGCATGCATACGTGATTAATATTTATTCAGTGTGTGTGAAATGTGACGCTCAATCAAAAATAAGAAGCCTCAATATGCAAATGCTTGAATAATGCAACAAACAGTTTTCCTCGTTAAAGATAAATATGCACTGTTATCTTTTGAAAAATCAGATTATGAATATTCATGAATTCCTCTTATCATCTTAACCCTTTAGCCGCCGGTGCCGCATATATTCAGGTTTTCATTTTTATTAGCACATTAAGTACAATCTTTTAAACATGTTAAAGATAAAATGTGACATCAATCAGAAATCTTTGAAAACTGAATAATTTACAATACTGAATAATTTTCACTCACTTGAAGTTGTGGAGCGCGTCAGCGAGACACAACTTTAAGTGAGTGAAAATTCAAATTGAATAATTTGGCAGTTAAAGGGTTGACGTCACATTCTCTTCTGCTAGTAGTAATGGAATTGAAGATTTGTAGAGTCAAATGTGTTTAGGAATCCATGGATAGGCTCAACTGAATCTTTCAGCTGTAGGATTCGTATCTGAATCCCGATGGTTTGAGGTCGAGTAAACCGAAAACACACTGCTGATCGAGTAAACCGAAAACACACTGTAAACCGAAAACACACACGCAGGCACACATGCAAAATCACAACACATTGAATGCATATTTCAGGCGGAATGTAGACCCTATACGCATACTTCCTCTGTCTGCACTATGTTTAATCCATCTCACTCGTGCTGCAAATACAAAATCCAGATTGAGCCTCGCAGAGTGTACAAAGCGCAAAGCGCGAAAAATCGCTCCATGGGAGATCGAATGCTCACTGCGCATAACGTGCACGATACGCCCGATACGCCCGCGTCCTCTTTGTTTTTTAAATGAGAAATGTATTGATTACAGAATATCCGTTCCGCGTGGACATCTGCACGAAATACGCAAGCAGTGTGTTTTAGATTTAATCATGGTATAAAAGTATAAACTTATCATTTTAAACTTTATGCATTATGAAAAGCCACTGCATTATTTTCCTGAATATCACACCCTTTGTCTCTGGGGGAACGTAACGATGGAAACATTCGTCTCCCATGTTCACCAGTGCAAATAGAATGTGACTAAAGACTTTGTCAACAGTCACTTCTAATTTGTTGTGTTACACGTGCAGTCGCCACAGAGGATAGCCGTGGACAGCCATACATCTAAAGGTGTGGGTCATGGATTACGAAATGTGTTTCACATGAGGAATCAACGTTTTGTAACGTGAAAGTGAATGAGTAAGAGCGAAGTCCGAAAAAACAATATTTCAACGACTTACCGGAGAATGAGCCGCTGATGCGTAGATGTAAGTGAAATATTGCTGATTCCAGCAAATCTATTCCCGGAAAACACAAAACATTTATACAACGTCGTCCCAACGTCTTCGACGTTGGTCCAACATTGTCTAAATGTTATACAAATGTTTTGTGCTTGCTGTGTTATTGACCTGTTGAATCGCGGTCAGGTCTGAGATATGAGCAAACACGAGACATTGAACCTATGGTGGGTCAATGTTGGTGGGACAATGTTGTCAATGTCAATGCATTGGTTCAAAGTTTCGTGTTTGCTGGAATACGAGCGTCCGAGAGAATCTGTGAACAATTTTGTACGGGGTTCAATCCGTGACTAAAACATCCGGCGTCAGTCACAGTTTGGGCTGCAGACAAAAGTAATGGCTGAGAAACAGGATCCAACAAAAATAACTAGAAACCGAGAACGTGATATCCCGGCCGGTGTCGCTGGAAAATTCTGAGCCAACGCTGGCTTCGTTATTGGCCAGCGTTTACGTTGAATACGTGACTTGAGATTGCCGTGATATCACAAAAATGCGTTCATAAATCCCGTTTACACAATCATGATGCGACTGTTGCTCTGTAGCCTAGTATTTTCCCCACATATCATTATATGTTATACCTACTGGCCCAACTGGGCTAAATATTTATACGATAATTAAGACCATGCCAGACTCACGCCTAAAAATTGAAAACGAATTTGAAACTAAAATTGATCCTTATCAGGTTGACCTTTTATACCACCACCTGATTTGGCTCGGCTGAAGAGATCGCACGACAGTGGAATTTGCGTGTTCTACATAATATTACGTACACATTATTCCTGATTCTATTGTTCGAGTCTTAATTGGATTTTATTGCTGACGAGTTACCATTGAAGAAAAGTGGCCACGAATCAATCATCGTCCATTGAATCATTTACTGCATATAACATAATATAATGTTGTGCGCTTTACACAATGCACACACAATGTATATAATACAAATGTCGCAACAAATCGATTCTTAGCATTAACCCCTTAGCACCCAAGTTATTTTATTTGTAATTTTCACTCACTTGAAGCTGTGTTTCGCTGACGCGAACCACATATTCAAGGGAGTGAAAATTATTCTGATTTTTGGAAGTCAGTCCTTTTTAAATCTTGACGATTAAAGCAACGTTTCGCCTATAAAATGCACCATTAAAGATAAGTTAAAATACGATCATCATGATTTTAGTCGTGATCAACGTTGAATGATTAACTTACATTTACTAACACCATGTTACACAAGACCATCGATATCGGACCTTATTGTCGTGACAGATTGTACACAAATCAATCTTATAATCATGATAAAGTAGAAGACATTGGGCCAACGTAGACACAGCGTTTGTATATTATATCCCAACATTGGACCAATGCTAAATAAGCTAATGTTGTGCTCACATAATTATGTCTAGAACCCGTCATTTGTTTTCATCACCGTTGTCGTGGTCACCGCACCTAAGCGTAATACCCGAGCTACGACTGGACAATGGCAAATGAATAGATCTGATATATGATGAACAGAACACCCATTGAATTCATTAACCATTCAAGCCAATCATGGATTTATGTTGCGGCCCTTTAACACTTCCGGTACCATATATATAGCATGATACAAGGATATGAACACCCATTCTCCGTATTTTGCATGCCTGCTGATAAAATTAGACTTTTCATTTTTAAACGTATCATTTATATGCTAATTTGGAAGCAACAGCTACAGCTTTGCATGGAGCCAAGAAAATCACGGTCACTACGGAATGGGACGGTAAATGACAATGTCAATGTTGAGTTATTGTTGAACCACCGCCACATTCATTCATTCATTCATTCATTCATTCATTCATTCATTCATTCATTCATTCATTCATTCATTCATTCATTCATTCATTCATTCATTCATTCATTCATTCATTCATTCATTAATTCATTCATTGATTCATTGATTCATTGATTCATTCATTCATTCATTCATTCATTCATTCATTCATTCATTCATTCATTCATTCATTCATTCATTCATTCACTCACTCACTCACTCACTCACTCACTCACTCACTCACTCACTCACTCACTCACTCGTTCATTCATTCATTCATTCATTCATTCATTCATTCATTCATTCATTCATTCATTCATTCATTCATTCATTCACTCATTCATTCATGTTGAGCACAGATCATCGAGTAAAGACTGAGAGCGATTTCACGTTTTCGACCATCTTATTGTACATGGTCTTTGGTAGAAACCTGAATTAATTGGCGAGGGAACGAACCTAGACAAAAATGAAATGAATCGTGCTTTAGGCCTCTTTTTTGCACATACAGGCTGAGATGGGCCAGGAGAACATTTTGACAATGAGGATGGTGAGATGACACTGCCCTCCGGACACAGGATTCGAAATTCAAACCCTGGAGATCTGAGGCCGAGCAAGCTAACTCTCGGTCACGGAGGCTCCCCAATTTTTTTTAATGTGGATGGGGAAGGAACATTTTTGCTTCTTTCAAACCGCCCAGACCGGGAAACGAGCCCTGAGCTCTAGCGTGAAAGGCAGCGGTACTAACCACTACCCTGGGGCCCCCGCCCACGAACCTAAAGCTCTAGTGTGACATGAAATAGCGTAATTACGCCCTACCAGCAAACAAAAAACTTTTTGTACAGCATTTGTGCAACCCCGGTTCAACGTCTTCGACGTTGGTCCAACATTTAGATTGTTTGTGATCTCAGACATTGTGCTCTAAAAGTGACCCTGGGCGGGGGGCCTAGGGTAGTGGTTAGCACCGCTGCCTGGTTCGGTTCCCAGTCTCGGCGGTTTAAAAGAAACAAAAAATGTTTCTTCCCCATCCACATGTGAAAATCGATATTGTGGGGAGCCTCCGTGAGGTAGCAGACAGGCAGACAGACATATATTTTATTGACAGAAAAGAAAAGTCATTAGAGACTTATCTGTCATAGAAATGAAAGAGATATATGTACATGTATATACAAGATTGTTAATTTGTTAAAAACATATGACAATATACATGGTATGACATACACAACTAAAATCATGTGAGGTTGCATTGCCAAAATAAAAACTGGGTATTTCGATAATATAAATGATTACTACTTATGCGGGGGGTTTTTCAACAAAAAAAATACAGGTAATAAATTTAAGAGAAAAGTTTGTAATTAACAAATATGAGAATATTTAACTATGCAAACTAATTTAATAACGTCATGTTTTAAACACACGATCTGCATCAATTCATGTATACACACAAGCGCGTGAAAATGATACAAAATTTTTTTATCAACGTTTGTATCACCACCAGGAAGTGTAAAATATGACTGTAGATCATCACGTGTGAAATAATTAAATCACACCCCACCTTCACACATGTCACATGCATGCTCCGTTATCACTAAAAACTCACAGCCTGACACTCCCTCTGATACTACCAACCACTAGGAAGTGTAAAATAGGACTGTTAACCATCACGTGAGATAGATATATATATTTTTAATATTAAAACGTCAGGTCAACATAATGTTATATAACATTAACTGAAAATATTATGCAAAAACATATTTTTTTATATGGGAATATTATAGCTTTTATTGAAGATATGTAATTCCCTTACCCCTTCAGCCGTATTTTCTCATGGAATCAAATATCCAATTCGTTTTTAAATAGAATTTTGACGCATAGCAATTAGCTAATTCTCCCTTCAGCCGTTTATATCTCATTCGCTGCGTTTAATACGTTTAATTACTCTGGTTTTTGCCGCTACTTAACATTTTTTTTACTTTATTGACAATTTTTATATTACTTTCCCCTTCAGCCGAGTATTTCATCATGCATTTCGTTTTGTTGTTTTTTAAATAAAAATATATTTTATTGACGATTTTTCAATTCCATCGCCCCTTCAGCCTTATATTCAATATCGGATTCATAAAACATTATCGGCTCTAGAAAAGTGGTGCTCCAAGTGGAGAATTACATTAAATGCTGGAAGGACGCAGCTAATTGTACTTAAACATGTTAAAATGAACAGGAGACAACATGAAAAAGGTAACCTTTCGATTACTGGGAGAAGGAATAGATCATGTGGAAGAGGCAACACTGCTGGGAGTGACTATAACAATAACATTCAACTCTCGATCACATTTAAAAATGACAATATCTAAATCAGATAGACTACTACTTCTAAGCGGTACTAACTGCATGGGATGTAAACTTCAATTAATCATGCAACTATACAAGCAATTCGTCGGACCAGTCCTAGAATATGGAGCGATAGCTTAGCTCCTATTAGCACATAAAACAACACTAGAAAAAGATACAACTAGTACAAAATAAGTCTATCAAGATAGCTTACCGCCTGTATCAGCACACACAAAATACATGAGATAGCAAAAATTCATTTAAAATCGATTCCAATCATTAACGAACAAATGTATGCACTCAGAATTCTTCAAAGTCCAAGGATCTACATAATGCGATAAAGAAGAGAGACAAAACAAACTTTCTAGACGAATTATTAGAAAACTACAAGAAACAATAAATATGGGAATGAAAATGGCATGTAAGAACAAACAACAAACCTTCTACGAGAAAACTTTTTGCTATGCTCGTAAACTCAGTTCAATCTATAAGACCAATACTTAATATATAGGCCTACGTGGCTTATCATCCATATTACTACAACCTATCTTGTCTGAGTTGCTGGGGGATAGCTTTTCGCTATGCTTTTCAAAACTCAGCAGCGATGTTGACGGAGGTAACGACAACCACCAACCTTAAAACAACAGTTCTTACTTTAATCTCACTCTGAGAAACTTAAGAGCACATTTCATGATCAGATGTTGGGCTGCCCAATAAATACTTTGAAAATATTTCAAAACGAGTCCAATTACTTACATCAACAGGAGCATTGAACCAATGGTGGTATAATGCTGGGCCAACGTTGAAGACGGTGTACCAAGATTAGTATAGGTTCAATTTATCGTGTTTGTTGGGACGATCAATCGGTATTTGCATAATATTTACACAATATTGGCCCAATTGCGTAGACACTTAGCCGACATCTCCCCAGCACCGGACAAATAATGTCACTTGAGTGAACAAATAAAGTTTATAACTAGTAGTTTATAACTGTTATCTTATAAAGCAGTTGAGACTCGGTGTGGACTAAGATATATTAAAACTGCCATAGCTCATACAACTCTGTACCAATGTTGTGTAAATACCAAAAAACACGACCTCGGCAACGCGACGTCTAATCTACAGTTTACAATGCCGGGTCAATGTCCAAGACATTAGGCCAAGAATTAACCTAGCTCTCTATCACGTGTTTCCTGGGTTGGATGTAGAAACGTAATAGCACAAGGAGTACGAACAAGTTAATAAAGAAATAAGTCAAATGTGTGGAAATTGGTTTTAAAATAAGATGATTTTTTAATATAAATTAGTAATTTATTTCCGGCAAAATGTATAAAGCGACTGTTAATGTTCCCACAAATGACATCTACATTTTTCTACATTTTTGTGCTATTTGTACAGCCTACATTATCTTGAAGGTAGCTTCTTCAGGTTGGAAACTTATGAGTCAACTATTTTTTATTTCTTTCTGACGTAATTCACAGACAATAATTGGCTTATTACTATTATTAGATAGCAATGAGACGAAATAACTTATTTGCTTGGAACCCTCACTACATGCCTATATAATTGCCTTGTTATAGGTTTACTGTTTTTAAATGATCCTGTTTTATAGGATAACTATGGTTTTATAATACACGTCTAAGCATGGATGGACAACACAGACAGCTTTTTCGTGCCAGCGGTGCGTATTTGTCATGTTTTTAAAGTGATATTAAAAGTAGGATGTTTATAAGAAAGTGAATACAGTGAGTATAGAATCCGGGATATCATAGTTATGGCACACCAAACTCATCTAATTAACCGTTTCAGCGCGGGGACCGTCTTTAGACGTCAGAATCTGACGTCTGCAGACGTCAGATTCTGACGTCAAAAAACGACCCCCGCACTGGAAGAATTAAAAATATATGTATAATGGCCGAAGACCCATAACATGGATATTCAAATGAAGCGGAAAAATTAACAAGACACTTAAGGTAATTTCAATTTGAAAAAACCCTTTGGTCTCCATGGTTTATATAAAAATATTTCAGCATTGTAAGAGTTAAGCAGTCTGGCGACACAGAACTGACAGATCAAAGCAATCACAAGCCGTTGGGTCGGTCGTCTCCAACGCATGCCCAGTGGTGATCTAACATTGGGTAAACGTTTGTGTTTTCTGGGATGATTTAATTATGTAGGCAGAAACAAAGCTTTGTGATGCCTGATGCGTTTAGTTCACATCACTCCGGCAGATGATAAATAGAATATAGAGTAAAACTCTCGCGTAAAATTATACAGTAAAAGCAGCTTAGCAGTAATTGCTTAGTTGAAACGTAAACAGTTATACTGCTGTTAGCCTTTTATCGGAGCTGCTAATTGCTACAAAGGCAATTTTGGAAAACAGCAGTAATTGCTTACTTGAAACGTAAGTAGTCACTGCTGTTAGCCTTTTCAAGAGGAAGCTCGCTATGCCCTACGATCAATACTGATACCAGTTTACTTTCCATCATTAAAAGGTTAAAATGTGCATATTTGTAGTCTGATATCAGGTCTGAAGACTGATCAGTCGACTTTACATTTTATACCCCCTGGTCCCTAACCCTGTTGTTTCGTGTGTCATTTCAACTCCAAGGAGAGAATACAGCCCTGCAGTCATTTCGGCGCATTGAACTAATCGTACACAATGTCATCTCTATCCTACCAGGTACTCCTTTACACCTGAGGCAAGTGAAGCATGTGTTGGTAAAGTAACTTGCCCAAGAACACAACATCGAAACAATGTCCCAAAGTTGAAAGGAGAAAAACACAATCTATTTATCTGAAAATCCTGCACCAAGCTAGGCACATGCTTGGTTGTTTCAACTAGACCTAGTGTTATTGCGGTATGCAATAGTGCCACATAATTATAATATTTTCTGTTTGCTGCATATGCAATTCTAATTCAACAATACATTGAGGATTCAACCTGCCAGGTATATATTATCAAAGTGACAAGAAAGTATCACGATAAAAAGATAAATTGTCATTGTCTAGAAAACATACATTCGCCTTTGTAGGGCTCATGTATGGGACATTGCATAGTATAGAAACTGAAATATATTCAAACCCTCAACACTAAGATGTACACTTTATGCGAACTATTTAGCTCATTTTCTTTAAATTATCTAAAGTCATGCATGATAGAGCATTATTATATCTCATTATTAAGTCTCGTTCATTCATTCGAAATAGTTCAATGTAAATATTTACATGCCTAAAAAAATGAACAGCCACTAAAAAGTATCACACAATATGTATTTGGTAATAACTCCCTGTTCTAATACTAGACTAAAAGTAAAGAACCTGTAGCGATCCATGCTCGGGGCTCCATGGAGCTCACGCATTCTTATTTTCCTATTATTTAGACAAGGAAAGCTTCACAGCTGGTTCAGTCACCTGTTCCGTTATTTAGTTGTTGCTGACATATGAAGTGGAAGGTGCTCCTATTCTGTATGTAGCGGAGCTGGGCAAATAAAACATTAATCCAATGTCATGTCAATGTTGTTCCCACGCGTAATGCCCGTTTCGCAGTGGATGATGCGTGTAAATGGCTACTAACCAAGAACCCAGCTAACACGATACATTGACCGACGTCGGCCCAGCATTAACCCAGCATTAGGTCAATGTATCATGTTAGCTGGGAAACCAAGCAATGGAATGTTCTGAATTCTTGTGAAGATCTCATCAAACGATGTTTTTTTGTTGCAGACGGTGGACAAACACTAAGCCAACATCGTGTCAACGTCTCGTGTTTAATGCATGGATGGGTTCTCCATTATGTGCGTGAAGTGATGCGCGAAGTATTTAGAAAAAGCTATTGTATAGGCTCCGTATTTTTCTGCATCATGTTAAAATTATCACGCGTCGATGATTATCAAATCACGCAGAATCGTCGATCACTTCTGCATGATATGTTTTTCAAATCGCGTTGGATCGCTCCCCATAGCCATCGACACGTGATAATTTACCACGTATCACGCCACGCATCACGACACACATGGATAGAGTCACGACAATTAAAACAATACAAAACCTAAACTCGCCACTTATCTTTTTCACGCATCCTAGTTATAGTAAACATAACAGGGTCCTGGGAAATTATTATAGTGACCACAGTCATATAATAATGAAAAAGTTAAAAATACGTGATTTTCCAATTATTGTTCAAAAACCTGAAGCACATCACCGAAGCCTAAATAAACCGTTGCAGAAGAAATATGAAGACAAGACCCGGTGAGAGGATATAATGATGAATACTAATAAGCATATTAAATTTTCTGGAACGCAAGTATCCAACTGAAAGCTGAAGATTCGGATAATTAAAAAGCCTAAAAGCACAAGTGCGAGTAAAAATGGTCTTATCTAGAATATTCTATGAGCGTGTTCATATAGATACGTCTTCAACAGCCTTCTGAATGAGGTCACAGTTGTTTTGAAAACGGATCTCGTTTTTGAAACCGTTTCAGAGTGATCGAGCAGCCGTTGCAAATATAGTTGGGTGCCTTGTAATATAATTTTTTACAACTAGTTCTCTTTTATACCATACATGCAGCTCGAGTATCCAGTGTATCTAGGTGACGTAAACATCCACGTAATTAGCGATGTATCCGCTTGACTTCCGGTCTGTAACGGCTGCTCTTTCCAGCGGCACATGCCATAAACATGATGGGATCAACAGAGGAGAGAGTCTTTTGACCTCGGTGTCAGGGCGTCTTAATGATGATGTTAGTAAGGCGGTGTACGGGCCCGACACAGGCGAGTCAGGCTAGTACACTGTAGCTATGTACCAGGTTGAAGTTACTGTTTTATTAATCATACTTATGAAGTCAATTAGATGATGCGATGTCAAAAAAAGACATAACAACAGAGTACAATGTGCGCTCAGACAGCTTAGATGGAGGCAGTCGAGTGAAGGGGAATCACCAGAAATGGACAGTCACTACATCTCAGAAGATAAGTGACGTCAACCCACTGCTGGTGTAAAGCTGACCCAGCGTCTGCGACGCTGGCATAGCATTGCACCAGCAGTGGGGTCACGTCACTTGTTTTCTCCAATAATTATCCAGCACATGTTTCTTGTCTCGTCTGTTTACACGTGTTATCGTCTGCCGCAGCAGCAGAACATTTCCGCCTTCAATGATGAAGCCAATTTGCCAGGCCAACCAGTCATTATTGAAGAGGGGAAGAGCAGGGCCAAGGGATAGGGCTACTAAACACAACTATTTATAATTAATAAACACCTGATACACAATTATAAGCACCCATTTATATGGCAGGCAGCCCTACTCTCTGGTGATAATATCAAGCAAATTCTTAATTAAACACAAAGTATTATAAGTAATAAGACACATAATTTAAAATAAAAATAGTTAAAATGCAATGGAATATTTATATTATATGTGATACGAATACAGAAATATTATCTATATATTGTACTTTGTATATTATAATACTAATTATAATTATCATAACAATGCATACAATGCAATCTGACATACGTTTTTAGATAGCGGGTGGCTTAGATAATTTTAACATATCCTACAGAAAGAGTAGAATACTGCATGGATGTTCCCCAGGGGGAATTAATACCTATTTTGACGCTTTAGGTTTAGGCTTTCATTTTAAGTTATGTTCTGAGAACTAACTAACTCGTTCAAATGTATTTGTTTTCCTTATTGAGATAGTAATTTATATTCTCACATGAAAAGTTTGTTTTTAATTTGCATTAGGTGATTATTATTTATTCAGTGTGTGTGAAATGTGACGCTCAATCAAAAATACGAGCAGCAATATGTAAATGCTTGAATAATGATGTTATAATGAGAACGATTTTGTTTTGCAACAAACCTCCATTTGACCTCCATTTTGTCAAATCTGAATAATTTTCACTCACGCGTCATCAAGTGAGTGAAAATTCAGATTAAATAATTTGGCGGTTAAAGGGTTAACGTCGCACCCCCTTCTGCTAGTAGTAATGGAATTGAAGGTTTGTAGAGTCAAATGTGTTTATGAATCCTTGGGTGATTTAACAGTTAGGCTCAACTGAATCTCTCAGAGATAGGATTCGTATCGGAGTTCCGATGGTTTGAGGTCGAGTAAACCGAAAACACACTGCTGATCGAGTAAACCGAAAACACACTGTAAACCGAAAACACACACGCAGGCACAGATGCAAAATCAAAACACATTGAATGCATATTTCAGGCGGAATGTAGACCCTATACGCATACTTCCTCTGTCTGCACTATGTTTAATCCATCTCACTCGTGCTGCAAATAAAAAATACAGACTGAACCTCGCACAGCGTACGACACAAAGCTCAAAGCCCGAAAACTCGCTCCATGAGCGATCGGATGCTCACTGCGCTTAGCGTGCACGATAGGCCCGCGTCCTCTTTGTTTTGTAAATGAGAAATGCATTGGTTACAAAATATCCGTTTCGCGTGGGTATCCGCACGGAATACGCGAGCAGTGTGTTTTAGATTAAAACCTAGTATAAAAGTATGAACTTATTGTTTGAACCTTATGCATTATGAATATCTACTGCATTATTTTCCAGTATATCACGCACTTTGTCTCTGAGGGAACGTAACGACGGAAACATTTCGTCTCCCATGTTCACAGCTTTTATGCTGGGCCGTCATTGCATAGGATGGACCAACTATAATACAACACAGGTTGATCGCATGTACTGGTCTTAATAATACTAGGCATATAATTACAACCTTAGCGAAGTATAGGGGAGACATAATTATATAAACTTGTCTCTCATAGGTGCAAGGAATCCTCGAACTTGACATAGTTTCAGGGTCAGGTCACGTTACACCAGATTTTGATGCCCTATCAGAACGCAGCAATTACAGAAGAGAATCTCAAAGCACTGTAGCAGGGCCACCTAGCTGTGCTAGTGTGGCCCTGAGGAGAAGGCTGCGGATATGACTAGTGAAAGTTCTCATTCATTTGAAGCTGGCGCATGCCCAATTGCAGCTCCAAATGGAAGAAAAATACCCACTTGTTTAAACTCTGAGGATATTCAAATTGTAATTTGATGCTTGAACCAGCTATGCTTCACTGAACCATACTATTTACATTGCGCTGGACCCCACTCCTGGGGACGTTGAGCATGCTACTCATGCGTACGAATGCATTGTGAGCCCACAATATTTCCGCAGCAAATAGTGAAGACCCACCTCCTCACGCACCTGCACATTTTGCTTAACATTTCAGGCAATGTATGTTTGTGTTTGGGAAAATCAGTTCTAATACTCATAAAGGCGTCACACGTCATCGCCCGTTGAGTCCTGACGTTCACCAAACATTCATACGACGCCATATGCACAAGGGTAATAACAAAAATCTGATAAGAAAGAAAATACAGGTTTGCAAAAAAGTTTTTTAGAGTATTATTATGGCAAACCTATATAGCCGGCTGGTGTGACCTTCTAGTTAATGTTATACAAACTTGACATTAATGCAGGCTACACGTAGTCCAACATACAGTAGGCATATGCATGTAGATGGTATGCGTGTTTACTAATCCATTCCCTGCCTGTGTGCATCAGTTTGGGTTTAAATAATAATCATTTAGAAATCACGTGCTATTTTAGATATATCTAATGTAATTAAACCTGCAGTATTACTAGTGCGAGACACAATTTTAGGTCAATATAAATTTGGGTAAATGCTAGGACCGAGGCATACTTTATGAAAGGATAAGTAAAATGTACTGTACGCATATGACTTACTTCTTATTTGATGCCATAGTAGGGTCTAACACGTTACTGTTGGACAATAAATAGGACGTTCTAAAACGAGCTAGTAATAATTTAATTACATGAACAAACTAACTAACAATACAAGTCATGAGAACGACCTAGTAATGATTAAAATATATCTATAGTAAGTCGTCATAACGAACTAGAAAGGCGTAAAGCCATCTAGTAAATTAAATCGTGAGAACGAGCTAAGTAAAGATCAAAAACGCTTTCCGCGTGGAGTTGAAATGGCACACGAATGAACAGGTCAGTTACCAGGGGGTAAAATTTAAAGTCGGCTGATGAGTCCTCAGATTGACATTAGACTATAAACTTGCACCCTTACCTTTTTAAAAAACACCTAGATAGTCGTTAGAACGAACAGTAGTAAGGCGCAAAAACATTAATTCTAGTAAGTTCGAGAACGAGCTAGTAAAGATTAAAATGTATCTATAGTAACTCGTGTGAATGAACTTATAAAGCGTAAAACTATCTCGTAAGTCGTCTTAACCCACTAGAAGGCGCATAATCTTCGTGAGAACGAACTATATACACAGTCCTGATTTTAGGTCCTATTGTGCACTTTGGTATAAACTCATGAAACTTTGCACACTGACTTCTTAAAATATACGTTGTGATATTTTTCGGAGGGGGACAAAATTCCTTAAACACAAGAGGCTTATTTGCATAAATCCAAGATGGCCGCCATCCGATTTGTCGCTTATTGCATTATGCCTCATAACTTTGGAACAAAAGAAGATAGAAAAATGTATAAAGGGTCAAAATAATCAAGATTAAATGTGCAATACTGTGTACGTATTTATTATGCTGATATCAAAGGTTTACTTTGAATAAATTAAAGATGGCCGCTACCTGATTGTCTCATTATCACGTTATACCTGATAACTTTGAACCATATAGACAGCGCAGCACACTTCAAGCCTTTGAAAAGTTTGTAACAATGATTATTCTCAACCCCGGTGACAAATATTCGACCTGGCCGGGATTCAAACCCAGTACCTCTGAGTTTCCAGACATAACCGGACCAAATGGGCCATCAGGGCCGGCAAAGAGTGCCACAATGCACTATTATGTTCAATCCCATTTTATATTTTTTATAAATGACCATCACTATATACATGTACATGTTAAGTCACAATGTATAGTTTACTAGATCATTATTGCCTCCTGTATAGAAAAATAAGATGCATACAAGATTCCGTAAAATTATAGGAAGACTTGCACACCATAGAAAACTGGGCTGCCAAGTAGGACATGGAGCGTAATGGACAGATATCCTCTATTATCTCAACTTAGATTGATAAACCCTGTCTATTAACTCAATGATCACATTCTTAGACGTGGTAAATCCTAGTTAATCTATATTTAGGATTGTTTTCACTTCAGATGTTTTAACCACATATCCCTTTGCCAATACTGCAAAGAAAGCCAGTGGAAATTTTACTTTCTTACAGGCAATCTGAAATATTGTTTATCTCGCCCAACGAATCAGTCTTATTTTTCACTTGGGAGGTCAACCCTCGAATAATCCGCATCCGTTGCCATTGTCTTGGAATGGTGACCGATCGCTTTTTAACTTAATTTACACTTACGTACATGTTAATTGGCCTAGAAACAGTTCGACTACGTTTTAAAAGGCACAGATTCAATCAAAATCATCAAATCGACTGCAAGATGCAGTTGATTTCTTTCAACGATAAGAGACAAAATAATACACGACAAATCGACGACGACCATTAATTTATGTGAATTAGACGTAACTGCACAGTATTCAAGAGTAATTCTGATGTATTTTCTTATGTGTTTGTTTCACAGTTATGAGGCAAAATGTGGTGATTTGCAAATCAGACTGCGGTCATCTTTAATTTATGCACATTAGCCTTTTGTTATTATCATAATATATATACACTGTATTTAAATTTAAACCCTGACTACACATGATACATATTTCCATCTCCACTTGTTTCAATGTGTATGAAGCATAATGTGATAATTTGTAAATCATATGGCGGCCATCTTGAATTTATGCAAATTAGCACTTTGCTACTATTATATAAATACACGATATTGACATTTCTGTCCTGATTATTTTGACACCATACATATATTTGTTTACCTTCAATTGTTCCAAAGTTACGATGCATAATGACGATCATTGCGTAATGTAATAATTGACAAATCAGATGGCGGCCATCTTTAATTGATGTAAAATACCATTACCACGATTACTATATATATATACACAGTCTTATAATTTCAATCCTGATTATTTTGACACATAATACATCCTTCTATCTTTATTTGTTCCATAGTTATGATACATAATATGATAATCGGCAAATCACATAGCGGCCATCTTGGATTTATGCAAATGATGTAACTGTTATCATAAATAAAAATAAATACAAATTCAATTCTGATTATATTGATACCTTATTCATTTGTCTATCTGTATTTGTTCCGAACTTATGGGGCATAATGTGATAATCGGCAAATCATATGGCGGCCCTTTTGAATTCATGCAAATTAGGCATCTTATGAAGGAGGGTTTTTGCCCCCCTCCGAAAAATATCACAAAGTGTATTATAAGGAGTCCCTGTGCCAAATTTCGTGAGTTTATACCAAAGTGCACACCTTGGCGACTGTGTCCATGGACTACTAGTTTAATTAATTAATTTAGTAATGATTAATATTTATCTATAGTAAGTCGTGTGAACTAACTAGTAAGATGCAAAACCATCTGGTAATTATGATGTGAGAACGAGCTAGTAAGGATTAGTGTGTATCTAAAGTAGGTCGTGTGAAAGAACTAGTAAGGGTGAAAATGTAAATAAAATGTTTATATTGTGCACGAGTCAGTAAAACGCTGAACGAGTCAGTAAACCAATATTGGCCCTGAGTCGGGGACGATGGGTCAATATTAAGGCAATATTGGGTCCTAGCTCTCTATCACGTCTTCCTGGGTTGGATGTAAAAACGTAATTTAGCAGGTGGCTAGTAAGGAGTACGAACAAGTTAATAAAGAAATAAGTTAAATGTGTGGAAATAGGCTTTTAAATAAGATGATATTTTAAATATAAATTAGTTATTTATTTCCGGAAAAATGTATAAAGCGACTGTTAATGTTCCCACAAATCACATTTACATTTTTCTACATTTTGTTCTATTTTTACAACCTACATTATCTTGAGGTAAGCTTCTTCAAGTTGGAAACTTATGAGTCAACTATTTTATTCATTTCTGACGTAATTCACGGACAATAATTGTCTTATTACTAATCAGATGACAATAAAACGAAATACCGTATTTGCTTGGAACCCTCATTACATGCCTATATGGTTTAATTGTCTTGTAAAAGGCATAATTATTTTATATGACCCTGTTTTATATGATAACTTTGGGGTTACAATGCACGTCTAATCATGGATGGACAACGCAGCCCGCTTATTCCTGCCAGCGGTGCGCATTTGTCATGTCGTTAAAGAGATATTAAAAGTAGGATGTTTAAAAGAAAGTGAAACCAGTGAGTATAGAATCCGGGATATCATAGTTATGGCACACCAGACTCATCTAATTAACCCTTTCAGCGAGGGGGTCCTCTTTAGACGTCAGAATCTGACGTCTGAAGACGTCAGATTCTGACGTATAAAGACGGTCCCGGCACTGGAAGGATAAAAGAATGTATAATTACCTAGGTATTCACATGAAGCGGAAAAATCAAACTAAGGGGACCTGTCAAGGTAAAAAAAATCCAAAAATTCGAGAAAAACTCGGATTGGCCAGACGTCACCCACCCCCACCCCACCTATTCAATTTTTTTTTAAACATGTACAACAAACAAAACACACAAAAAAACCCACAAAAAACATAAAATTTCCCCAAAAAAGAAATGAATCCGAGTTGAGGCTCGACCCACCCACCCACTACCGAGTTTTTCTAGGATTTTTAATTTTTTTTAACTTGACAAAACCCCTAAGACATTCATGATGATGTTAGTTTGAAAGAACCTTTGATCTCCATGGTTTATACAAAACTATGTCAGCATTGTAAGAGTTAAGCGGTCTGGCGTCACAGCACTGACATATCCCAACAAGCACAAGCCGTTGGTCCAGTGGTCTTCAACGCATGCCCAATGATGGTATAACATTGGGTAAACGTTTGTGTTTTCTGGGATGATATATGTGGGCATAAACAAAGCATTGCAATGCCTGGTGCTTTTAGTTCACATCACTCTGGTAGATGATAAATAGATTATATAGTAAGACTCCCACGCAAAATTATACAGTAAAAGCAGCTCAGCAGTAATTGTTTGGTTGAAACGTAAGCAATTACTGCTGTTTGCCTTTTTTAAAGGACGCTCGAAATGCCCTACGATCAATACTGACACCAGTTTACTTTCCATCTTCAAAAGGTAAAGGTGATCTATCACCCCTTATATAGTATGAATAATTTTGTGACAAATTAATCAAAGTTGCCACAGGATGGGGCACAAGTGTTTCCTTATATGGGGTGATTGGCTATCATGTGACCCTCTCAGAGGGTCACATGATAGCCAATCACCCCATATAAGGACATGATTATTCACACCATATAAGGGGTGATAGATCCCCTTTAAAATATGCAGATTTATAGTCTGATATCAGGTCTGAAGACTCATCAGTCGACTTTACATTTTATACCCCCTGGTCACTGAACCTGTTGGTTCGTGTATCATTTCTAGTCCACGGAGAGTATACAGTCCTGCAGCCATTTCGGCGCATTGAACTAATCGTACACATTGTCATCTCTATCCTACCAGGTACTCCTTTACACCTGAGGCAAGTGAAGCATGTGTTAGTAAAGTACCTTGCCGAAGAACACAACATCGAAACAATGTCCCAAAGTTGAAAAAAGAGAAACAATATATTTATCTGAAAATCCTGCACCAAGCTAGGCAGTGGGGATCGTTTTGCTTACTGCTAAATAAGATGATGTTCTCAAAATAATATTCTGGTATTCCTTATTTTTCGTCATTTTAATACCAGTATTATTTTTTTGTCGTTTATTGTTGTTTCTATAGTTAAATTATTACAGTACAGTTATTATTAACTTTTATTACTTTTTATGATATAAAAATACTTAAAGATTTTTTACTTTCTATTAAAGGCATAAATAGCATAAAGGCACGCTTGGTTGTTTTTATCTCAAAATTGTGATTACCCCCATCAATTTCAACTGACCTAGTGTTATTGCGGTGTGCAGTAGTGTCACATAATTATAAAATTGTCTGTTTGCTGCATTATGCAACTCTAATTCAACAATACATTGAGGATTCAACCTGCAAGCATATATTATCAAACTGACAAGAAAGTATCACGATAAAAAGATCAATTGTCATTGTCTAGAAAACATACATTTTTCATTTGTAGGGCCCATGCATGGGACATCGCATAGTATAGAAACTGAAATATATTCAAATTTCTCAACACTAAGATGTACACTTTATGCGAACTATTTAACTCACTTCCTTTAAATTATCTAAAGTCATGCATGAGAGAGCATTATCATATCTGTAAAGTTTCGTTCATTCATTCGAAATAGTCTAGAGTAAATATTTACATGCCTGAAAAAATGAACAGCCACGAAAAAGTATCACACAATATGTATTTGGTAATAACTCCCTGTTCTAATACTAGATTCAATGTAAAGAACATGTAGCGATCCATGCCCGGGGCTCCATGGAGCTCGCGCAGTCTTATTTTCCTATTATTCAGACAAGGAAAGCTTCACAGCTGGTTCCGGCACCTGTTCCGTGATTTAGTTGTTGCTGACATATGAAGTGGAAGGTGCATCTCCTCTCCTTCTTCTGTATGTAGCGGAGCTGGGCAAATAAAACATTAATCCAATGTCATGTGAATGTTGTTCCCATGCGTAATGCCCGTGCTGCAGTGGATGATGCGTGTAAATGGATACTAACCAGGAATATTAACCAGGCAATGGAATGTTCTGAAGCCTTGTGAAAATCTCAACAAACGTTGTTGGTTTAATTTTGGGTCGGCGTTACAGACGGTGGACCAAAACTAAGCCAACATCGGGTCAACGTCTCGTGTTTAATGCATGAATTGTGTCTCCATTATATGCGCGGAATGATGCGCGATGGATTTTAAAAAAGTGTATAGACTCCGCACTGCATGATATGTTTTTCGAACGGCGCTGGATCGCGTCCCATATCGATCGACACGTGATAATTTAACACGTATCACGCCACGCGTCACGACACACATGGATGGTGTCACGTCGATTAAAACAATACAAAACCTAAATTCGCCACGTCAAAATCCTGAAGCACATCACCGAGGGCAAGAATCGATTAACTGTTAATCAATTCTTGCCGAGGGCTAAATAAACCGTTGCAGAAGAAATACGAAGACAAGACCCGGTGAGAGGATGTAGTGCTAAATACTAATAAGCATATTAAATTTTCTGGAACGCAAGTATCCAACTGAAAGCTGAAGATTCGGATAATTAAAAAGCCTAAAAGCACAAATGCAAGTAAAATTGTTTTATCTGGAATATTCCCAGGGGGGGGGGGGGTTGGGCTCCTCATGAAGCTGGCCTCCTATCCGTGAAGGAGAAGGAGTTACGTGTTTAGAGGGTCAAAATGACCAAAAAACCTCAAATAAGGGGGATTTTGAAAGAGAAATATGCTTAGAAATACAGAATTAGGGGTCATTTCTTCAACCTTCACTCAATCGCAAGTAAAAAGGGCTCTTTTTTTCAAGTGAGCTTGGGGTGTTCAGGGGTCATTTTTCCATTTATCTTGCAGTGCTTAGGGATGGTTTGCAAATCTCACCTTCACCTGTTCACGGATGGGACGCCAGCTTTATAGGGAGCTGCCCCCTGGGGGAATATTCTATGAGCGTGTTCGTATAGACTATACGTCGTCAACGGCCTTCTAAACGAGGTCACAGTTGTTTTCCAAACGGATCTCGTTCTTGAAACCATTCCAGAGTGATCGAGCAGTTGGGTGACTTGTAATATAATTTTTTACAACTAGTTCTCTTTTATACCATACATGCAGCTCGAGTATCCAGGGTATTTAGGTGACGTAAACATCCACGTAATTAGCAATGTATCCGCTTGACTTCCGGTATATAACGGCTGCTCTTTCCAGCGACACATGCCATAAACATGATGAGTTCAACTGAGGAGAGAGTCTTTTGACCTTGCTGTCAGGGCATCTTAATGATGATGTTAGTAAAGCGGTGTACGGGTCCGACACAGACGAGTCAGAGCACTGTAGCCATGTACCAGCTTGAAGTTACTGTTTTATTTATCATACTTATGAAGTCAATTAGATGACGCGATGCAAACAAAAGACATGGCACCAGAGTACAATGTGTGCTCAGACAGCTTAGATGAAGGCAGTCGAATGAGGGGAATCACCAGAAATGGACAGTCTAGAAGATAAGTGACGTCACCCCACTGCTGATGGAATGCTGAGCCAGCGTCTGCGACACTGGCCCAGCATTGCACCAGCAGTGGGGTGACGTCACTTGTTTTCTCCGATCATTATCCAGCACACGTTTCTCGTCTCGTCTGTTCACACGTGTTATCGTCTGCCGCAGCAGCAGAACATTTCCGGCTTGAATGATGAAGCCAATTTGCCAGGCCAACCAGTCATTATTAAGAAGCGGAAGAGCAGGGCCAAGGGGCAGGGCTACCGAACACAACTATTATAATTAATAAACACTTGATACACAATCATAAGCACCCATTTACATGGCGGGCAGCCCTACTGTCTGGTAATAATATCAAGCAAATTCATAATTAAACACAAAGTACTATAAGTAATACGACACATAATTTAAAAGAAAAATAGTTAAAATGCAATGGAATATTTATATTATATGTGATACGAATACAGAAATAATATTTATATATTGTACTTTGTATAATATACTACTAATTATAATTATCATAACAATGCATACAATGCAATCTGACATACGTTTTAACTCATTCCTTATGGCGGGTGGCTCAGATAAATTTAACATATCCCACAGAAAGAGTAGAATACTGCATGGCTGTTCCCCAGTGAAAATTAATACCTATTTTGACGCTTTAGGTTTAGGCTTTCATTTTAAGTTATGTTCTGAGATCTAACTAACTCATTCAAATGTATTTGTTTTCCTTATTGAGATAGTGATTAATATTCTCACATTAAAAGTTTGATGGTAATTTGCATTAGGTGATTATTATTTATTCAGTGTGTGTGAAATGTAACGCTCAATCAAAAATACGAAGCCTCAATATGCAAATGCTTGAATAATGATGTTATAATAAGAACGATTTCGTTTTGCAACAAACAGTTTTCCTCGTTAAAGATAAATATGCGATGTGATCTTCTGAAAAATCAGAATATAAATATTCATAAACTCCTCTCATCATCTTAACCCTTTAACCGCCGGTGCCGCATATATTCGGGTTTACATTTTTTCATTAGCACATTAAGTAGCACCTTTTAAACATGTTAAAGATAAAATGTGACATCAATCAGAAATATTTGAAAACAGTTGACCTCCATTTTGTCAAATCTGAATAATTTTCACTCACTTGAAGTTGTGGAGCGCGTCAGCGAGACTCAACTTCAAGTGGATAAAAAGTCAGATTGAATAATTTGGCGGTTAAAGGGTCAACGTCGCACCCCCTTCTGCTAGTAGCAATGGAATTGAAGGTTTGTAGAGTCAAATGTGTTTATGAATCCATGGGTGATTTAACAGATAGGCTCAACTGAATCTCTCAGATATAGGATTCGTATCGGAGTTCCGATGGCTTGAGGTCGAGTAAACCGAAAACACACTGCTGATCGAGTAAACCGAAAAACACACACGCAGGCACAGATGCAAAATCAAAACACATTGAATGCATATTTCAGGCGGAGTGTAGACCCTATACGCATACTTCCTCTGTTCGCACTATGTTGAATCCATCTCACTCGTGCTGCAAATATAAAATCCAGATTAAGCCTCGCACAGTGTGCAAGGCGCGAAAAATCGCTCCATGAGCGATCGGATGCTCACTGCGCTGTAATAGCATGCACGATACTCTCGCGTCCTCTTTTTTTTTTTTTAATGAGAAATGTATTGATTACAGAATATCCGTTCCGCGTGGGCATCCGCACGAAATACACAAGCAGTGTGTTTTAGATTTAATCATTGTATAAAAGTATGAACTTATCATTTTGAACATTATGCATTATGAAAAGCTACTGCATTATTTTCCTGAATATCACGCACTTTGTCTCTGGGGAAATGTAACGACGAAAACATTCGTCTCCCATGTTCACCAGTACAAATAGAATGTGACTAAATTACCTTGTCAACAGTCACTTCTAATTTGTTGCACGTGCAGCCGCCACAGAGGATAGCCGTGGACAGCCATACATCATAAAGGTGTGGGTCATAGATTACGAAATGTGTTCCACCGGGGGAATCAACGTTTTGTAACCTGAAAGTGAGTGAGTGAGAGCGAGGTCCGAAACAATTCCCACAATATTTCAACGACATAGCGAATAATTAGCTGAAAATGTGTACATGTATATGTAAGTGAAATATTGCTGATTCCAGCAAACAATTATTGACTTGATTAAATCGCGGTCCGGTTTGAGATATGGGCGCCCAGGGGAATCTGTCCGCGATTCTGTATGGGGGGAATCTATGACTGAAATCTCCAGCTTTAGTCACAGTTTGGGCTGCAGACAAAAGTAATGGCTGAGAAACACGATCCGACAAAACAGCTAGCAACCAAGAAGCTGATATCGCGGCCGGTGTCGCTGGAAAAACACTGGTCAAACGCTGGCTCTGCTATTGGCCAGCGTTTACGTTCAATACCCCAGTAAACACAAAACATTTGTATACCATTTATACAATGTTGGACCAACGTCGTATGAATGGTATACAACTGTTTTGTGTTTACTGGGACATGTCTAGGGATTGCTGTGATATCACAAAAATGCGTTCATAAATCCCGTTTACACATGTTGCGACTGTTGCTCTGTAGTATTTCCCTCACATATCATTATATGTTATACATACTGGTCCAACTGGGCTAGATGTTTATGCAATAATTAAGGCCATGTCAGACTTACGCCTAAAAATGAAAACGAATCTGAAACTAAAATTAATCCTTATATTTAAAATCAGGTTGACCTTTCATACCACCACTTGATTTAGCTTGGTTGAAGAGATCGCACGACAGGGAAATTTGCGTGTTTTACATAATATTACGTACACATTATTCCTGATTCTATTGTTCGAGTCTTGATAATAATGACATTACTTTATTGTTGACGAGTTACCATTAGAGAATAGTGGCCACGAATCAATTGTCGTCCATTAAATCATTTACTGTATGTAACATGATTGTGTGTGCCTTACACAATGCACACACAATGTATATACAAATGACGCAACAAATCGATTCTTAGCATTAACCCCTTAGCACCCAAATTATTTTAGAATTATTTGTAATTTTCCCTCACTTGAAGCTGTGTTTCGCTGACGCGAACCACATCTTCGAGAGAGTGAAAATTTTTCTGATTTTTGGAAGTCAGTCCTTAAATATTGACGATTAAAGCAACGTTTCGCCTTTAAAATGCACCATTAAAGATAAGTTAAAATACGATCATCGTGATTATAGTCGCGATCAACGTTGAATGATTAACTTACATTTACTAACAGCATGTTAGACAAGACCATCAATATCTGACATTATTGTCGTGACAGATTGTACACAAATCAATCTTATAATCATGATAAAGTAGAAGACATTGGGCCAACGTAGACACAGCGTTTGTATAATATATCCCAACATTGGACCAATGCTAAATAAGCTAATGTTGTGCTCACATATTTATGTCTAGAACCCGTCATTTGTTTTCATCACCGTTGTCGTGGTTACCGCACCTAAGCGTAATACCCGAGCTACGACTGGACAATGGCAAATGAATAGATCTGATATATGATGAACAGAACACTCATTGAATTCATTAACCATTCAAGCCAATCATGGATTTATGTTGCGGCCCTTTAACACTTCCGGTACCATATATATAGCATGATACAAGGATATGAACACCCATTCTCCGTATTTTGCATGCCTGCTGATAAAATTAGACTTTTCATTTTTAAACGTATCATTTATATGCTAATTTGGAAGCAACAGCTACAGCTTTGCATGGAGCCAAGAAAATCACGATCAATACGGAATGGGACGGTAAATGACAATGTCAATGTTGGGTTATGGTTGAACCACCGCCACATTCATTCATTCATTCATTCATTCATTCATTCATTCATTCATTTATTCATTCATTCATTCATTCATTCATTCATTCATTCACTCACTCACTCACTCACTCACTCACTCACTCACTCACTCACTCACTCACTCACTCACTCACTCACTCACTCACTCACTCACTCACTCACTCACTCACTCACTCACTCACTCACTCACTCACTCACTCACTCACTCACTCACTCACTCACTCACTCATTCATTCATTCATTCATTCATTCATGTTGAGCACAAATCATCGAGTAAAGACTGAGAGCGATTTCACGTTTTCGACCATCTTATTGTACATGGTCTTTGGTAGAAACCTGAATTAATTGGCGAGGGAACGAACCTAGACAAAAATGAAATAAATCGTGCTTTAAGCCTCTTTTTTGCACATACAGGCTGAAATGGGCCAGGAGAACATTTTGACAATGAGGATGGTGAGATGACACTGCCCTCCGGACACAGGATTCAAAATTCAAACCCTGGAGATCTGAGGCCGAGCAAGCTACCTCTCGGTCACGGAGGCTCCCCAATTTTTTTTTAATGTGGATGGGGAAGGAACATTTTTGCTTCTTTCAAACCGCCCAGACCGGGAAACGAACCCTGAGCTCTAGCGTGAAAGGCAGCGGTGCTAACCACTACCCTGGGGCCCCCGCCCGCGAAACTAAAGCTCTAGTGTGACATGAAATACCGTAATTACGCCCTACCAGCAAACAAAAAAACATTTTGTACAGCATTTGTGCAACCCCGGCCCAACGTCTTCGACGTTGGTCCAACATTTAGATTGTTTGTGATCTCAGACATTGTGCTCTAAAAGTGACCCTGGGCGGGGGCCCTAGGGTAGTGGTTAGCACCGCTGCCTGGTTCGGTTCCCAGTCTCGGCGGTTTGAAAGAAACAAAAAATGTTTCTTCCTCATCCACATGTGAAAATCAATATTGTGGGGAGCCTCCGTGAGGTAGCAGACAGGCAGACAGACATATATTTTATTGACAGAAAAGAAAAGTCATTACAGACTTATCTGTCATAGAAATGAAAGAGATATATGTACATGATTATACAAGATTATTAATTTGTTAAAAGCATATGACAATATACATGGTATGACATACACAACTAAAATCATGTGAGGTTGCATTGCCAAAATAAAAACTGGGTATTTCGATAATATAAATGATTACTACTTATGCGGGGGGTTTTTCAACAAGAAAAATACAGGTAATACATTTAAGAGAAAAGTTTGTAATTAACAAATATGAGAATGTTTAACTATGCAAACTAATTTAATGACGTCATGTTTTAAACACACGATCTGCATCAATTCATGTATACACACAAGCGCGTGAAAATAATAAAAAAGTTTTTATCAACGTTTGTATTACCACCAGGAAGTGTAAAATATGACTGTAGATCATCACGTGTGAAATAATTAAATCACACCCCACCTTCACACACGTCACATGCATGCTCCGTTATCACTAAAAACTCACAGCCTGACACCCCCTCTGATACTACCAACCACCAGGAAGTGTAAAATAGGACTGTTAACCATCACGTGAGATATATAAATATGTTTTTAATATTAAAACGTCAGGTCAACATAATGTTATATAACATTAACTGAAAATATTATGCAAAAACATATTTTTTATATGGAAATATTATAGCTTTTATTGAAGATATGTAATTCCCTTACCCCTTCAGCCTTATTTTCTCATGGAATCAAATATCCAATTCGTTTTCAAATAGAATTTTGACGCATAGCAATTAGCTAATTCTCCCTTCAGCCGTTTCTTTCTCGTTCGCTGCGTTTAATATGTTTAATTACTTCGGTTTTTGCCGCTTCTTAACATTTTGTTATTTTATTGACAATTTGTATATTACTTTCCCCTTCAGCCGAGTATTTCATCATGCATTTCGTTTTGCTGTTTTTTATATAAAAACATATTTTATTGACGATTTTTCAATTCCATCGCTCCTTCAGCCGTATATTCAATATCGGATCCATAAAACATTATCGGCTCTAGAAAAGTGGTGTTCCAAATGCATAATTAAATTAAATGCTGAAAGGACGCAGCTAATTGTACTTAAAATGAACCGGAGACAACATGAAAAAGTTAGCTTCTCAATTACTCAGAGAAGAAATAGATCATGTGGAAGAGGCAGCACTGCTGGGAGTGACAATAACAAAAAACATTCAACTCTCGATCACATTTAAAAATGACAATATCCAAATCAGATAGACCACTACTTCTAAGCGGTACTAACTGCATGGGATGTAAACATAAATTAGTCATGCAACTATACAAGCAATTCGTCAGACCAGTCCTAGAATATGGAGCGATAGCTTAGCTCCTATCAGCACGTAAAACAACACTAGAAAAGATACAACTAGTACAAAATAAGTCTATCAAGATCGCTTACCGCCTGTATCAGCACACACAAAATGAGCTAGCAAAAATCCATTTAAAATCGATTCCAATCATTAACGAACAAATTTATGCACTCAGAATTATTCAAACTCCAAGGATCTACATAATGCGATAAAGAAGAGGGACAAAACAAACTTTCTAGACGAATTATTAGAAAACTACAAGAAACAATAAATATGGAAATGAGAATGGCATGTAAGAACAAACAACAAACCTTCTGCGAGAAAGCTTTTTGCTATGCTCGTAAGCTCAGTTCAATTTATAAGACCAATACTTAATATATAGGCCTACGTGGCTTATCATCCATATTACTACAACCTATCTTGTCTGAGTTGCTGGGGGAAAGCTTTTCGCTATGTTTCTCAAAACTCAGCAGCGAGGTTGGCGGAGGTAACAACAAACACCAACCTTAAAACAACAGTTCTTACTTTAATTCCATATGAGAAACATAAGAACACATTTCATGATCAGATGTTAGGCTGCCCAATTAATACTTTGAAATTATTTCAAAACTAGTCCAATCACTTTCATCAACAGGAGCATTGAACCAATGGTGGTATAATGCTGGGCCATCAGCATGTGGCCCAATGCTGTGAAAACATTCAATCGTCCTTCAGGTATACAAATAGTTTGTTTGGGTTACTTTCGGTTTCATAGAAATGTTGATTAAAAATATTTGTTAAAATATGAAAATTCTGAAAAAAAACATGATCCGTGGGATAGACTACTTCAATACGGAATTAAAAACGAAAATTGATGTCATCCCAAGGAGCTACTTTAAAATGTATCTATAGTAACTCGTGTGAATGAATAAAGCGTAAAACTATCTCGTAAGTCGTCCGAACCAACTGGAAGGCGCAAAATCGTCTAGTAAGTCATGAGAACGAGCTAGTTTAATTAATTATTTTAGTAATAATTAATGTGTATTTATAGTAAGTCTTGTGAACGAACTGGTAAGATGTAAACCATCTGGCAATTAAGATGTGAGAACGAACTAGTAAGGATTAGTGTGTATCTAAAGTAGGTCGCGTGAAAGAATTGGTACGTCTGAAAATGTAACTAAAATGTCTGGAGGTCGTTTATATTGTGCACGAGTCAGTAAAACGCTTAAACGAGTCAGTAAACCAATAATTTGTCCAGAGTCGAAGATGATGGGTCAATATTAAGGCAATATTGGGTCCTAGCTCTCTATCACGTGTTTCCTGGGTTGAATGTAGACAAGTAATAGCAGATGGTTAGTAAGGAGTACGAACAAGTTAATAAAGAAATAAGTTAAATGTGTGGTAATAGGCTTTAGAATAAGATGATTTTTTTAAATATAAATTAGTTATTTATTTCCGGCAAAATGTATAAAGCGACTGTTTCTAAATTCTGTGCTATTTGTACAACCTACATTATCTTGAGGGTAGCTTTTTCAGGTTGGAAATTAATGGGTGAACTATTTTATTTCTTTCTGACGTAATTCACAGACAATAATTGGCTTATTACTAATTAGATGGCAATGAGACGAAATAACTTATTTGCTTGGAACCCTCACTACATGCCTATATAATTGTCTTGTTTGATGTATACGTTTTATATGACCCTGTTTTATAGTGCCAGCGGTGCGTATTTGTCATGTTGTTAAAGTGATATTAAAAGTAGGATGTTTATAAGAAAGTGAAACCAGTGAGTATAGAATCCGGGATATCATAGTTCTGGCACACCGGATACAGCTAAAGACGACCCCCGCACTGGAAGAATTAAAAATTTATGTATAATGGCCGAAGACCCATAACATGGATATTCAAATGAAGCGGAAAAAGCAACAAGACACTTAAGGTGATTTCAATTTGAAAAAACCCTTTGGTCTCCATGGTTTATACAAAAATATGTCAGCTTCGTAGGAGCTAAGCAGTCTGGCGACAGAGAACTGACAGATGCCAGCAAGCACAAACCGTTGGCCCCAGTCGTCTCCAACGCATGCCCGATGGTGATCTAACATTGGGTAAACGTTTGTGTTTCATGGGATGATATAATTATGTAGGCAGAAACAAAGCTTTGTAATGCCTGATGCGTTTAGTTCACATCACTCTGGTAGATGATAAATAGACTATAGAATAAGACTCCCGCGCAAAATTATACAGTAAAAACAGCTTAGCAGTAATTGCTTAGTTGAAACGTAAACAGTTATACTGCTGTTAGCCTTTTGTCGGAGCTGCTAATTGCTACAAAGGCAATTTTGGAAAACTTTAGTAATTGCTTACTTGAAACGTAAGTAGTCACTGCTGTTTGCCTTTTCAAAAGGAAGCTGCTATGCACTACAATCAATACTGATACCAGTTTACTTTCCATCATTAAAAGGTTAAAATGTGCATATTTGTAGTCTGATATCAGGTCTGAAGACTAATCAGTCGACTTTACATTTTATACCCCCTGGTCACTGAACCTGTTGTTTCGTGTGTCATCTCAACTCCAAGGAGAAAATACAGTCCTGCAGTCATTTCGGCGCATTGAACTAATCGTACAAACTTCATCTCTATCCTACCAGGTACTCCTTTACACCTGAGGCAAGTGAAGCATGTGTTGGTAAAGTAACTTGCCCAAGAACACAACATCGAAACAATGTCCCAAAGTTGAAAGGAGAAAAACATTATATTTATCTGAAAATCCTGCACCAAGCTAGGCACATGCTTGGTTGTTTCAACTAGACCTAGTGTTATTGTGGTGTGCAATAGTGCCACATAATTATAATATTTTCCGTTTGCTGCATATGAAATTCTAATTCAACAATACATTGAGGATTCAATCTGCCAGGTATATGTTATCAAAGTGACAAGGAAGTATCACGATAAAAATATAAATTGTCTTTGTCTAGAAAACATACATTCGCCTTTGTAGGGCCCATGTATGGGACATTGCATAGTATAGAAACTGAAATATATTCAAACCCTCAACACTAAGATGTACACTTTATGCAAATTATTTAGCTCATTTTCTTTAAATTATCTAAAGTCATGCATGAGAGAGCATTATTATATCTGCAAAGTCTCGTTCATTCATTCGAAATAGTTCAAAGTAAATATTTACATGCCTAAAAAAATGAACAGCCACTAAAAAGTATCACACAATATGTATTTGGTAATAACTCCCTGTTCTAATACTAGATTCAAAGTAAAGAACCTGTAGCGATCCATGCCCGGGGCCCGATGGAACTCACGCAGTCTTAGTTTCCTATTATTTAGACAAGGAAAGCTTCACAGCTGGTTCCGGCACCTGTTCCGTGATTTAGTTGTTGCTGACATATGAAGTGGAAGTTGCTCTTATTCTGTATGTAGCGGAGCTGGACAAATAAAACGTTAACTCAATGTCATGTGAATGTTGTTCCCACGTGTAATGCCCGTTTCGTAGTGGATGATGCGTGTAAATGGCTACTAACCAAGAAACCAGCTAACACGATACATTGACCCAATGCTGGGTCTCCGACGTCGGCCCAACATTAACCCAGCATTAGGTCAATGTATCATGTTAGCTGGGAGACCAGGCAATGGAATGTTCTGAATTCTTGTGAAGATCTTATCCAACGCTGTTGTTTTTGTTGCAGACGGTGGACCAACACTAAGCCAACATCGTGTCAACGTCTCGTGTTTAATGCATGGATGTGTCTCCATTATATGCGTGGAGTGATGCGCGATGGATTTAGAAAAAAACTGTTGTATAGACTCCGTATTTTCCTGCACCATGTTAAAATTATCACGCGTCGATGATTTTCAAATCACGCAGAATCGCTCCCCATAGTGACCGACACGTGATAATTTAACACGTATTACGCCACGCATCACGACACACATGGATAGAGTCACGACAATTAAAACAATACAAAACCTAAACTCGCCACGTATTTTTTCACGCATCCTAATTACAGTAAACATAACATGGAAATCATTATAGTGATCACCGTCAAATAAAAATGAAAAAGTTAAAAATACGCGATTTCTAATCATTGTTCAAAATCTTAAAGCACATCACCGAAGGCAAAATAAACCGCTGCAGAAGAAATATGAGGACAAGACCCGGTAAGAGGATGTAATGAGGAATACTGAGAAGCATATTAAATCTTCTGAAAGACTAGTATTCAACTGAAAGCTAGATTCCGATAATCAAAAAGTCTAAAAGCACAAGTGCAAGTACAATAATTTTGTCTGGAATATTCTATGAGCGTGTTCATATAGATACGTCTTCAACAGCCTTCTGAACGAGGTCACAGCTGTTTTCCAAATGGATCTCATTTTTTGAAACCGTTTCAGAGTGATCGAGCAGCCGTTGCAAACATAGTTGGGTGCCTTGTAATATAATTTTTTACAACTAGTTCTCTTATGTACCATACATGCAGCTCGAGTATCCAGTGTATTTAGGTGACGTAAACATCCTCGTAATTAGCGATGCATCCGTTTGACTTCCGGTCTATAACGGCTGCTCTTTCCAGCGGCACATGCCATAAACATGATGGGATCAACAGAGGAGAGAGTCTTTTGACCTTGGTGTCAGGGCATCTTAATGATGATGCTAGTAAGGCGGTGTACGGGTCCGACACAGGCGAGGCAGGCTAGTAAAAAATGAAATGAAATGAATCGGGCTTTAGGCCACCTTTGTGCACATATAGGCTATACTGGGCCAGGAGAACCTCCTGAGGATGGTGAAATGATTGAGATGACACTGTCCTCCAGACACAGGATTCGAAATTCGAGTCCTGGAGGTCTGAGGCCGAGCACGCTACCTCTCGGTCACGGAGGCTCCCCACAATACTGACTTTCACACGTGGATGGGGAAGAAACAATTTTTGTTTCTTTCAAACCGCCGAGACCGGGAACCGAACCCCGAACTCTGGCGTGAAAGGCAGCGGTGCTAACCACTACCCTAGGGCCCCCGCCCAGGCAGGCTAGTACACTGTAGCTATGTACCAGCTTGAAGGTACTGTTTTATTAATCATACTTATGAAGTCAATTAGATGATGCGATGCCAACAAAAAGCATGACACCAGAGTACAATGTGCGCTCAGACAGCTTAGATGGAGGCAGCCAAGTGAGGGGGAAACACCAGAAATGGACAGTCACTACATCCTAGAGGATAAGTGGCATTATCACACTGCTGGTGCAATGCTGTACCAGCGTCTGCGACGCTGGCATAGCATTGTACCAGCAGTGTGGTCACGTCACTTGTTTTCTCCGATAATTATCCAGCACACGTTTCTTGTATCTTCTGTTCACACGTGTTATCGTCTGCCGCAGCAGCAGAACATTTCCGGCTTCAATGATGGAGCCAATTTGCCAGGCCAACCAGTCATTATTAAGAAGCGGAAGAGCAGGGCCAAGGGATAGGGCTACTAAACACAACTATTTAAAATTAATAAACACCTGATACACAATTATAAGCACCCATTTATATGCCCTACTGTCTGGTAATAATATCAAGCAAATTCCTCTTTAGGCACAAAAAAATAGAATCAATGGGAGTCATAATTTAAAGTAATACTAGTTAAAAAAGAAACGGAATATTTATATTATATGCGATACTAATACAGAAAAAATATTTATATATTATTATACCCGGTACTTTGCATATTACAATGCTAATCATAATTAGCATAACAATGCATACAATGCAATCTCACATATGTTCTAACTTATTCATTATTGCGGGTGACTCAGATAATTTTACCATATCCTACAGAAAGAGTAGAATGCTGAATAGATGTTCCCACGGGAAAATTAATACTTATTTTGACGCTTTAGGTTTCGGCTTTCTTCTTAAATTATGTTCTGAGCTTTACCTCGTTCAGATATATTTGTTTTCCTTTTCCTCAGAAAGTGATTAAAATTCTCACATTAAAAGTTTGATTTTAATTGGTATTTGGAAATTATTTCGATCGTCATTGCTAGTTAAAGAAAACTTAGGATTATTATTCATTCAGTGTGTGTGAAATGTGACGCTCAATCAAAAATCCGAGCAGCAGTATGCAAATGCTTGAATAATGATGTTATAATGAGAACGATTTCGTTTTGCAACAAACAGTTTACCTCGTTAAAGATAAATATGCACTGCAATCTTTTGAAAAATCAGATTATAAATAATCATAAACTCCTATCATCATCTTAACCCTTCAACCGCCGGTGCCGCATATATTCGGGTTTTTATTTTTATTAGCACATTAAGTGCCACCTTTTAAACATGTTAAAGATAAAATATGACATCAATCAGCAATATTTGAAAACAGTTGACCTCCATTTTGTCAAATCTAAATAATTTTCACTCACTTGAAGTTTTGAATCGCGTCAGCGAGACACAACTTCAAGTGGGTGAAAATTCAAATTTAATTATTTTGACGGTTAAAGGGTTAACGTCACATCCCCTTCTGCTAGAAGTAATGGAATTGAAGGTTTGTAGAATCAAATGTGTTTATGAATCCATGGGTGATTTAACAGATAGGCTCAACTGAATCTCTCAGATATAGGACTCGTATCGGAGTTCCGATGGTTTGAGGTCGAGTAAACCGAAAACACACTGCTGATCGAGTAAACCGAAAACACACACGCAGGCACAGATGCAAAATCAAAACACATTGAATGCATATTTCAGGCGGAATGTAGACCCTATACGCATACTTCCTCTGTCTGCACTATGTTTAATCCATCTCACTCGTTCTGCAAATACAAAATCCAGATAGAGTCACAGTGTACGAAGCTCAAAGCGTGAAAACTCGCTCTATGAGCGATCGGATGCTCACTGCGCTTAGCATGCGCGATACGCCCGCGTCCTTTTTGTTGTGTAAATGAGAAATGTATTGATTACAAAATATCCACTCCGCGTGGGCATCCGCACGAAATACGCGAGCAGTGTGTTTAAGCTTTAATCATGGTATAAAAGTATGAACTTATCGTTTGAACCTTATGCATTATGAAAATTACTGCATTATTTTCCTGAATATCACGCACTTTGTCTCTGGGGGAACGTAACGACGGAAACATTCGTCTACCATGTTCCCCAGTACAAATAGAATGTGACTAAAGACCTTGTCAACAGTCACTTCTAATTTGTTGTGTTACACGTGCAGTCGCCACAGAGGATAGCCGTGGACAGCCATACATCATAAAGGTGTGGGTTATGAATTACGAAATGTGTTCCCCCGGGGGAATCAACATTTTGTTGTGAAATGTAACCTGGAAGTGAGTGAGTGAGAGCGAGGTCCGAAAAAATTCCCACAATATTTCAACGACATAGCGAATAATTACCTGAAAATGTGTACATGTATATGTAAGTGAAATATTGCTGATTCCAGCAAGCCAATTATTGACTTGATTAAATCCCGGTCCGGTTTGAGATATGCGCGCCCAAGGGAATCTGTCCAGGATTCTGAATGGGGGGAATCAATGACTGGAATCTCCAGCTTTAGTCACAATTTGGGCTGCAGACAAAAGTAATGGCTGAGAAACAGGATTCAATAAAAACAGCTAGCAACCAAGAAGGTGATATCCCGGCAGGTGTTGCTGGAAAAAACACTGGTCCAACGCTGGGCGGGGGCCCTAGGGTAGTGGTTAGCACCGCTGCCTTTCACGCCAGAGTTCGGGGTTCGGTTCCCGGTCTCGGCGGTTTGAAAAAAACAAAAATGTTTCTTCCCCATCCACGTGTGAAAATTAGTATTGTGGGGAGCCTCCGTGACCGAGAGGTAGCGTGCTCGGCCTCAGACCGTCAGGGCTCGAATTTCGAATACTGTGTCTGGAGGAGAGGGTCATCTCAATCATCTCACAATCCTCAGGAGGTTCTCCTGGCCCAGTTTAGCCTATATGTGCACAAAGGTGGCCTAAAGCCCGATTCATTTCATTTGGTCCAACGCTGGCTCTGCTATTGGCCAGCGTTTACGTTCAATACGTGTCTTGGGGTTACTGTGATATCACAAAAATGCGTTCATCAATCCCGTTTACACAATCATGATGCGACTGCTGCTCTGTAGCCTAGTATTTTCCCCACATATCATTATATGTTATACATACTGGCCCAACTGGGCTAAATATTTATACAAAAATTAGGACCATGCCAGACTCACGCCTAAAAATGAAAACGAATCTGAAACTAAAATTGATCCTTATATTTAAAATCAGGTAGACCTTTCATACCACCACCTGATTTGGCTCGGCTGAAGAAATCGCACGACAGGGAAATTTGCGTGTTCTACAAAATATTACGTATACATTATTCCTGATTCTATTGTTCGAGTCTTAATTGGACTTTATTTCTGACGAGTTACCATTGGAGAATAGTAGCCACGAATCAATCATCGTCCATTATAATAATAACAATAATAATAATACAATCTTTATTTAAAGAGGGTAAACCCAATGAGCATTTGCCATCTTCCTTGGGGCCCTCAAACATTCAAAAATACAAAATACATAAGGAATAATGAATAAAGTAATAATATATATACAGCATAATCAGTCTTTGAAACATGTACTGCCGTGCAAAGGCAAAAAGCAGCATCTGCTTACTATACAAGTAAGCAGATACTGCCTCTTGTCTCTGCAAAGCAGTGTATTAAATCATTTACTGCATATAACATAATGTTGTGTGCTTTACACAATGCACACACAATGTATATAATACAAATGACGCAACAAATCGATCCTTAGCATTAACCCCTTAGCCCCCAAGTTATTTTATTTGTAATTTTCACTCACTTGAAGCTGTGTTTCGCTGACGCGAACCACAGCTTTAAGGGAGTAAAAAATATTCTGCTTTTTGAAAGTCAGTCCTTTTTAAATCTTGCCGATTAAAGCAACGTTTTGCCTTTAAAATGCACCATTATAAAAGTTATTATACGATCATCATGATTATTACACAGCTCACCCTAGACACTGCTCCTTCGCATGCTAAAATGTGCAGATGGTTGACGTCATAATGTCCCCCGCTCTCAATTTCAAGTATTGTAGTAAGCTTGTGATTGGCCGGCTGTCTTGCTAAAAGTACCCTGATCGGCTGGCGAGAATATTATGGTGGCGGAGGGGAGGGTGTAGCCAGACACCTGTGTGGAGCCCAGCAAACGCGAGCATTTGACCCAATGCTGTTTCAATATTGGCCCACCGCCAACGGCGCTGGACCAACATTGAAACAACATTGGGTCGAGTCTTCGTGTTTGCTGGGAGAGCTGTCCGCATTTTGATACACGCGTGCCGTCTGTGTCTGGTCGGAACAGGCAGCACAGTGCTCTGTGTACATGATTATAGTCGTGATCAAAGTTGAATGAATACCTTACATTTACTAACAGCATGTTACAAAAGACCATCAATATCGAACCTTATAGTCGTGACACATTGTACGAAAATCAATCTTCTAATGAAGTTATAGTAGAAGACATTGGGCCAACGTCGACACAGCGTTGGTATAATATATCCCAATACTGGACCAATCCTAAATAAACTAATGTTGTGCTCACATTTGTCTCGAACCCGTCATTTGTTTTCATCACCGTTGTCGTGGTTACCGCACCTAAAGCGTAATAGCCGAGCTACGACTGGACAATGGCAAATGAATAGATTTGATATATGAAGAACAGAACACCCATTGAAATCAAGCCAATCATGGATTTATGTTGCGGCCCTTTAACACTTCCTGTACTATATATAAAGCAGGCAATTGATATCTAACAGAAAGATTCAAACTATCTTAGAAATGTTTTTTAGTGGAAAGTTTTTCATGTTCTGTTCACGTATTAATATTTATGGATGAAAATTATATTAATTAAGCGAAGAGATTTTCCTGGACATTTGTACCCCCCGATAAACCGATGTAAACCATTATTTCCTCAACACCCATTCTCCGTATTCTGCATGGCTGCAGATAACAATATACTTTTCAGTTTTACTTGTATTTCACATGTGAATTTGGAAACTACAACTACAGTCTAAATTGGAAACAAGGCAAACACGGTCACTACGGAATACGAAGGTAAATGGTAATCCCAGTGAACATTCGGTCAATGTTGGGTTATTGCGATGCCCCGAAATTAACCAAACACCGGCTGAATAAATTGTGTTAACTGATATTGGACCTATTTTATATTCCATTCATTCATTCATTCATTCATTCATTCATTCATTCATTCATTCATTCATTCATTCATTCATTCATTTATTTATTTATTTATTTATTTATTTATTCATTCATTCATTCATTCATTCATTCATTCATTCATTCATTCATTTATTCATTCATCCATTCATTTATTCATTCATTCATTCATTCATTCATTCACTCCTTCATTCATTCGTTCGTTCGTTCGTTCGTTCGTTCGTTCGTTCGTTCGTTCGTTCGTTCGTTCGTTCGTTCATTCTTTTGTTCGTTCGTTCGTTCGCTCGTTCGCTCGTTCGTTCCTTCGTTCGTTCGTTCGTTCGCTCGTTCGTTCGTTCATTCATTCATTCATTCATTCATTCATTCATTCATTCATTCATTCATTCATTCATTCATTTATTCACTCACTCACTCACTCACTCACTCACTCACTCACTCACTCACTCACTCACTCACTCACTCACTCACTCACTCACTCACTCACTCACTCATGCCCAATGATGGTCTAACATTGGGTAAACGTTTTTGTTTTCTGGGATGATATAATTATGTAGGCAGAAACAAAGCTTTGTAATGCTTAGTGCTTTTAGTTCACACCACTCTGGCAGATGATTAATAGACTATAGAGTAAGACTCCCGCGCAAAATTATACAGTGAAAACAGCTCAGCACGAATTGCTTGGATGAAACGTAAACAGTTTTACTGCTGTTAGCCTTCTGTCGGAGCTGCTAATTGCTACAAAGGCAATTTTGGCAAACAGCAGTAATTGCTTACTTGAAACGTAAGCAGTAACTTCTGTCTGCCTTTTCAAAAAGAAGCTCGAAATGCCCTACGATCAATTCTGTCACCAGTTTACTCTCCATCATTAAAAGGTTAAAATGTGCATATTTGTAGTCTGATATCAGGTCTGACGACTGATCAGTCGACTTTACATTGTATACCCCCTGGTCACTGAACCTACTGTTTCGTGTGTCATTTCAACTCCACGGAGAGAATACAGTCCTGCAGTCATGTCGGCGCATTGAACTAATCGTACACAATGTCATCTCTATCCTACCAGATACTCCTTTACACCTGAGGCAAGTGAAGCATGTAAAGTACCTTGCCCAAGAACACAACATCGAAACAGTGTCCCAAAGTTGAAAGGAGAAAAACATTATATTTATCGGAAAATTCTGCACCAAGCTAGGCAGTGGGGATCGTTTTGCTTACTGCTAAATAAGATGATGTTCCCAAAATAATATTCTGGTATTGCTTATTTTCGTCATTTTAATACCAGTACTATTATTTTTTGTGTCGTTTATTGTTGTTCCTATAGGTAAATTATTACAGTACAGTTATAATTACTACATTTTATGATATAAAAATACAAAAAGATGTTTACTGCCTATTAAAAATAGCATAAAAGCACATGCTTGGTTGTTTCAACTAGACCCAGTGTTATTGCGGAATGCAATAGTGCGACATAATTATCATATTTTCTGTTTGCTTCATATGCAATTCTAATTCAACAATACATTGAGGATTCAACCTGCCAGCATATATTATCAAACTGACAAGAAAGTATCACGATAAAAAGATCAATTGTCATTGTCTAGAAAACATACATTTTCCATGAAATATATTCAGATCCTCAACACTAAGATGTACACTTTATGCGAACTATTTAACTTATTTCCTTTAAATTATCTAAAGTCATGCATGAGAGAGCATTATCATATCTGTAAAGTCTCGTTCATTCATTCGAAATAGTCCAAACTAAATATTTACATGCCAAATACAATGAACAGCCACGAGAACGTATCACACAATATGTATTTGGTAATAACTCCCTGCTCTAATACTAGATTCAAAGTAAAGAACCTGTAGCGATCCATGCCCGTGGCCCGATGAAACTCACGCAGTCTTATTTTCCTATTATTCAGACAAGGAAAGCTTCACAGCTGGTTCCGGCACCTGTTCCGTGATTTAGTTGTTGCTGACATATGAAGTGGAAGGTGCTCTTATTCTGTATGTAGCGGAGCTGGGCAAATAAAACGTTAATCCAATGTCATGTCAATGTTGCTCCCACGCGTAATGCCCGTTTTGTAGTGGATGATGCGTGTGAATGGCTATTAATCAAGAACCCAGCTAGCACGATACATTGACCCAATGCTGGGTTAATGTTGACCCAACATTAACCCAGCATTCGGTCAATGTATCGTGTTAGCTGGGATTAACCAGGCAATGGAATGTTCTGAAGCCTTGTGAAGATCTCATCATACGCTGTTGGTTTAATGTTGGGCCAGCGTTACAGACGGTGGACTAACACTAAGTCAGCATCGTGTCAACGTCTTGTGTTTAATGCATGGATTGTGTCTCCATTATGTGCGTGAAGTGATGCGCGATGGATTTAGAAAAATGTATAGACTCCGTATTTTTCTGTATCATGTTAAAATTATCACGCGTCGATGATTTTTAAATCAAGTAGAATCGTCGATCATTACTGCGTGATATGTTTTTCAAATCGCGTTGGATCGCTCCCCATAGCCATCGACACGTGATAATTTAACACGTATCACGCCACGCGTCACGACACACATGGATGGAGTCACGACAATTAAAATAATACAAAACCTAAATTCGCCACGTATCTTTTTCACGCATCCTAGTTATAGTAAACATAACAGGGTCCTGGGAAAATCCTGAAGCACATCACCGAAGGCTAAATAAACCGTTGCAGAAGAAATACGAAGACAAGACCCGGTGAGAGGATATAATGATGAATACTAATAAGCATATTAAATTTTCTGGAACGCAAGTATCCAACTGAAAGCTAAAGATTCGGATAATTGAAAAGCCTAAAAGCACAAGTGCAAGTAAAAATTGTTTTATCTGGAATATTCTATGAGCGTGTTCATATAGATACGTCTTCAACGGCCTTCTGAACGAGGTCACAGTTGTTTTGAAAACGGATCTCGTGTTTGAAACCGTTCCAGAGTGATCGAGCAGCCGTTGCAAACATAGTTGAGTGGCTTGTAATATATTTTTTTACAACTAGTTATCTCTTGTACCATACATGCAGCTCGAGTATCCAGTGTATTTAGGTGACGTAAACACCCTCGTAATTAGCGATGTATCCGTTTGACTTCCCATCTATAACGGCTGCTCTTTCCAGCGCCATGTCATAAACATGATGGGATCAACAGAGGAGAGAGTCTTTTGACCTTGGTGTCAGGGCATCTTAATGATGATGTTAGTAAAGCAGTGTACGGGCCCGAGAGTGGCGAGTCAGGCTAGTACACTGTAGCCATGTACCAACTTGAAGTTACTGTTTTATTATTCATATTGATGAAGTCAATTAGATGATGCGATGCCAACAAAAGACATGACACCAGAGTACAATGTGCGCTCAGGCAGCTTAGATGGAGACAGTCAAATGAGGGGGAATCACCAGAAATGGACATTCACTACATCCTAGAGAATAAGTGACGTCACCCCACAGCTGATGTAATGCTGAGCCAGCGTCTGCGACGCTGGCCCAGCATTGCACCAGCAGTGGGGTGACGTCACTTGTTTTCTCTGATAATTATCCAGCACACGTTTCTTGTCTCTTCTGTTCACACGTGTTATCGTCTGCCGCAGCAGCAGAACATTTCCGGCTTCAATGATGAAGCCAATTTGCCAGGCCAACCAGTCATTATTGAAGAGCGGAAGAGCAGGGCCAAGGTCTGGTAAAAATATCAAGCAAATTCCTAATTAAACACAAAGTATTATAAGTAATTAGACACATAATTTAAAATAAAAATAGTTATAATGCCATGGAATATTTATATTATATGTGATACGAATACAGAAATAATATTTATATATATTGTACTTTGTATATTACAATACTAATTATAATTATCATAACAATGCATACAATGCAATCTGACATACGTTTTAACTTATTCCTTACGGCGGGTGCCTTAGATAATTTTAACATATCCTGCAGAAAGAGTAGAATACTCCATGGATGTTCCCCAGGGGAAATTATTACCTATTTTGACGTTTTATGTTTAGGCTTTCATTTTAAGTTATGTTCTGAAATCTAGCTAGCCCGTTCAAATGTATTTGTTTTCCTTATTGAGACAGTGATTAATATTCTGACATTAAAGTTTGTTTTTAATTTGCATTAGGTGATTATTATTTATTCAGTGTGTGTGAAATGTGACGCTCAATCAAAAATACGAAGCCTCAATATGCAAATACTTGAATAATGATTTTATTATGAGAACGATTTTGTTTTGCAACAAACAGTTTTCCTCGTTCAAGATAAATATGCGCTGTAATCTTTTAAAAAATCAGATTATAAATATTCATAAACTCCTCTCCTCTTCTTAACCCTTTAACCGCCGGTGCCGCATATATTCGGGTTTTCATTTTTATTAGCACATTAAGTACCACCTTTTAAACATGTTAAAGATAAAATGTGACATCAATCAGAAATATTTGAAAACAGTTGCCCTCCATTTTGTCAAATCTGAATAATTTTCACTTACTTGAAGTTGTGGATCGCGTCAGCGAGACACAACTTCAAGTGGGTAAAAATTCAGATTGAAGAATTTGGCGGTTAAAGGGTCAACGTCGCACCCCCTTCTGCTAGTAAGAATGAAATTGAAAGTTTGTAGAGTCAAATGTGTTTATGAATCCATGGGTGATTTAACAGATGGGCTCACCTGAGTCTCTCAGATATAGGATTCGTATCGGAGTTCCGATGGTTTGAGGGCGGGGGCCCTAGGGTAGTGGTTAGCACCGCTGCCTTTCACGCCAGAGTTCAGGGTTCGGTTCCCGGTCTCGGCGGTTTGAAAGAGACAAAAATGTTTCTTCCCCATCCACGTGTGAAAGTCAGTATTGTGGGGAGCCCTCGTGACCGAGAGGTAGCATGCTCGGCCTCAGACCGCCAGGGCTCGAATTTTGAATCCTATGTCTGGAGGACAGTGTCATCACAATCATCCCACCATCCTCAGGAGGTTCTCCTGGCCCAGTTTAGCCTATATGTGCACAAAAGTGGCCTAAAGCCCGATTCATTTCATTTCATTTTTATTTCCGATGGTTTGAGGTCGAGTAAACCGAAAACACACTGCTGATCGAGTAAACCGAAAACACACTGTAAACCGAAAACACACACGCAGGCACAGATGCTAAATCAAAAGACATTGAATGGATATTTCAGGCAGAATGTAGACCCTATACGCATACTTCCCATGTCTACACTATGTTGAATCCATCTCACTCGTGCTGCAAATGCAAACTCCAGATTAAGCCTCGCACAGTGTGCAAAGCGCGAAAAATTGCTCCATGAGCGATCGGATGCTCACTGCGCTTTAATATCATGCACGATACGCTCGCGTCCTCTTTGTTTTTTTTTAAATGAGAATTGTAATGATTACAGAATATCCGTTCCG
>OZ024908.1:30517057-30531472 GCA_964017125.1 Flabesymbios commensalis
ACGTTTAAATACTTCGGTTTTTTACCGCTTCTTAACATTTTTTTATTTTATTGACAATTTGTATATTACTTTCCCCTTCAGCCGAGTATTTCATCAGCATTGCTGTTTTTTATATAAAAACATATTTTATTGACGATTTCTCATTTCCATCGCCCCTTCAGCCGTATATTCAATATCGGATCCATAATACATTATCGGCTCTAGAAAAGTGGTGTTCCAAATGGGGAATTACATTAAATGCTGAAAGAACGCAGCTAATTGTACTTAAAATGAACCGGAGACAACATGAAAAAGTTAGCTTTTCAATTACTCGGAGAAGAAATAGATCATGTGGAAGAGGCAACACTGCTGGGAGTGACTATAACAAAAAAACATTCAACTCTCGATCACATATAAAAATGGCAATATCCAAATCAGATAGACTACTACTTCTAAGCGGTACTAACTGCATGGGATGTAAACTTAAATTAACCATGCAGCTATACAAGCAACTCGTCAGACCAGTCCTAGAATATGGAGCGATAGCTTAGCTCCTATCAGCACGTACAACAACACTAGAAAAGATACAACTAGTACAAAATCCATTTAAAATCGATTCCAATCATTAACGATCAAATTTATACACTCAGAATTCTTCAAACTCCTAGAATCTACATAATGCGATAAAGAATAGGGACAAAGCAAATTTTCCCGACGCATTATTAGAAAACTACAAGAAACAATAAATATGGAAATGAAAATGGCATGTAAGAACAAACAACAAACCTTCTGCGAGAAAGCTTTTTGCTATGCTCGTAAACTCAGTTCAATTTATAAGACCAATACCTAATATATAGGCCTACGTGGCTTATCATCCATATTACTACAACCTATATTGTCTGAGTTGCTGGTGGGAAGCAGTACACAAGTACACAAGTTTTCAAGACGTCAGGTGTCTAGCGAATTAAACAACCCTAAATTGTAGGCCTACAATATACATTGTTTCAGGTCACCAGTAAGCAGCAGGTAAGTCAAAAAAATTGTTGTTTTTTCTTATCTATTTTTTAGTATCGTCATCATGTAGTTTGTCATTTAAAGCTAGAAATTGAGTCAGCAATTATAGCTGCAAATTAGAGAAAAATATAATTGAACACGTTTGTGTCGCGTAAGGGTTAAAGGTGTGAGGTTACATAATGAGTCAATTGTAGGCCTGCGGCGGTTTTCTATAACCCTTTCCGTCAACGAAAGGGTTATAGAAACTATGCTATAAATCGCATAAAAATATATTTTAAAAGTAATAATAGCAGAGGAATGGAATAATGGGCTAATTTATCAGCGTATGCCGGGCTTAATCTTGTACGGATATACATGTATTATGGTAATACATTTGATTTGATATCACGGTCACCAGTAACTAAAGAGTGCCTGTTGTCGCAAAACAATTCTGCTGTGCAAACGTCATAAAATGTTTTGTGTTTACTGGGATCAAGACCCCCGCTATACCATTTCACAAAAAACGAAATTAAATCGCAAAATGTGATGTGACCTAGTTAGGCTCCCACACACCGCAAAGACTGTCCCCGATTGATTAATGATTAAGACGCGACGGTAATCTTAAACAATCGTTGCGGTTTGGTCACTCTCACGACTACGATTTCGTCGATTTCCGTCGCGTCGGCTGCTGTCATTAAGACCGAACATGGGCAGTCTTAGTCGTGGCCAGTCTTAGCCGTCGTAGATCGTCTGCGGTGTGGCATGGCGTACGACGCGATCGTACTATCGGAGTTTGTTTATCCAATCGGAAAATTGCATTAAGTCATGTGACTTGCAAGTCATGTGACCTGATTTCATCCATGGTAACTGAAAATGTTCCCACTAGGAGGCCTACATGGTCACCACTAGGATCGCTGCAATAGCTTACGACGCAAAGTCGGTAACAGTTTTTTAGTCAGGTGGCTTAACCCATATTTACCCATGAATTGTTCAAATCGTCCCAAAAGCACCAAATTCGGACCACGTATGGACCATATATATATATATATATACCATAATGGATGTATACAAAAACATACACAGAAACAATGGGACAAATACACACATTTCATACAAACATAATAATAAAAGTACATTACTATGCAGATATAAGTATTTACACACATAAATCTGAAAATAGATACGACTTTTTAAATTGTGATAGAGTAGAAGCTTTACGGCTATGGGTACCTAATAAATGCCATACTTTTGGTCCTAAAAAACGTAAACTCTTTCTGTGTGTTCTGGGAATGAATAACTTGTCATTACTGACAGATCTCAAACTAAATGGTGCGGTTTCACTGGAACTGGTGAACATATCGGTCATGTAACTGGGCGTCATATCGTTGAGGGCTTTATATACTAATGTGGCTTGACGAAATCGGACATTTTTATCGATTGGTAGCCACTTAAGAATTTTGAATAGTTCTGTGGATGGAACGGTATAATATACATCAAGAATTAAACGAGCTGCCATTTTCTGTAATTTTATCAGGGTATTGATATATTTTTGAAATGCAGTTCCCCACATTGAACAACAGTAATTAAAGTGGGGTTTAACAAAGTAATTGTAAAATGTTAGACGTCCGGAAAGCGGAACAAATCTTTTATTTTTTGCAATATTGACAGCTTATAAAGAATAGTCTGACTATCCTTTCTAATTTGAGGAGTCCATGAGAGATTTTTGTCAACAACACAACCTAATAAATTTTTTTCTGTGACCTGTTTTATCTTACTTTTTCCAAGAAATACATTTAATTTATATTTGTTAGCGTCAAGATATTGGAGTCTCTTGCTAGTGCCTATTACCATCATTTTTGTTTTGTCGGTACTAGGTACCATGCGTTTAATACTACACCACCGCGTTAGACTGTCGGAGCTTTCTTGGAGAGATTTCTCTACGTTTTTCACGTCTGTAGAAGCCGTGGATGTGGTGGCATCGTCAGCAAAGAGTGATAGTAGATCTAGTCCATCCTCGAGAGGTAGATCATTAATAAATAAAAGAAATAACAATGGTCCCAAAAAAGCGCCCTGGGGTACACCATACGTAATTTGTAGTGGTTGACACTGTTGTCTATTGGATAGATAAGACGTGGACCAGCTCATAGAATCCTGACCAAAGCTATACAATTTTAGTTTTTTCAAAAAAATATCATGATTAACCATATCGAAAGCCTTGCAAAAGTCGATGAACAGTACACCTAGAATTTCCTTGTTATATATGGAAGATAACCATTCATCAACAAGTAGATGAAGAGCAGTTTCACACGAGTGTTTTGATCTGAATCCGGATTGCCGAGAAATTGACAGATCATGACAAACAATAAATTCATAGAGATAATTAAACACATGTCTCTCCAATAGTTTAGAAAGAATAAGTAAAATAGAGATCGGCCTGTAATTTACAGGATCATCAGTGGAACCTTTCTTGAAAAGTGGTGTAACAACTGTCGTTTTCCAATCCCATAAGATTGACCCATAACATAGGTATTCAAATGAAGCGGAAAAAGCAAACCAAGACATTTATGGTGATTTTGAAAAAAACCTTTTGTATCCATGGTTTATACAAAAATATTGTAGCGTTGTAAGGGTCAAGCAGTCTGGCGACACAGAACTGACAGATGCCAGCAAACACAAGCCGTTAGCCCAGTCGTCTTCAACGCATGCCCAATGGTGATCTAACATTGGGTAAACGTTTGTGTTTTCTGGGATGATATAATTATGTAGGCGGAAACAAAGCTTTGTAATGCCTGATGCGTTTAGTTCACATCACTCTGGTAGATGATAAATAGACTATAGAATAAGACTCCCGCGCAAAATTATACAGTAAAAACAGCTTAGCTGTAATTGCTTAGTTGAAACGTAAACAGTTATACTGCTGTTAGCCATTTGCCGGAGCTGCTAATTGCTACAAAGGCAATTTTGGAAAACAGCAGTAATTGCTTACTTGAAAAGTAAGCAATCACTGCTGTTTGCCTTTCAAAAGGAAGCTCGAAATGGCCTATGATCAACACTGATACCAGTTTACTTTCCATCATTAAAAGGTTAAAATGTGCATATTTGTAGTCTGATATCAGGTCTGAAGACTAATCAGTCGACTTTACATTTTATACTCCCTGGTCACTGAACCTGTTGTTTCGTGTGTCATTTCAACTCCAAGGAGAGAATACAGCCCTGCAGTCATTTCGGCGCATTGAACTAATCGTACACAATGTCATCTGTATCATACCAGGTACTCCTTTACACCTGAGGCAAGTTAAGCATGTGTTGGTAAAGTAACTTGCCCAAGAACACAATGTTCCAAAGTTGAATGGAGAAAAACATTACATTTATCTGAAAATCCTGCACCAAGCTAGGCACATGCTTGGTTGTTTCAACTAGACCTAGTGTTATTGCGGTGTGCAATAGTGCCACATAATTATAATATTTTCTGTTTGCTGCATTATGCAATTCTAATTCAACAATACATGGAGGATTCAACCTGCCAGGTATATATTATCAAAGTGACAAGAAAATATCACGATAAAAAGATTGTCATTGTCTAGAAAACATACATTCGCCCTTTGTAGGGCCCATGTATGGGACATTGCATAGTATAGAAACTGAAATATATTTAAACCCTCAACACTAAGATGTACACTTTATGCGAACTATTCAACTCATTTCCTTTAAATTATCTAAAGTCATGCATGAGAGAGCATTAATATATCTGTAAAATCTCGTTCATTCATTCGAAATAGTCCAAAGTAAATACTACATGCCTAAAAAAATGAACGAAAAAGTATCACACAATATGTATTTGGTAATAACTCCCTGTTCTAATACTAGATTCAAATTAAAGAACCTGTAGCGATCCATGCCCGGGGCCCGATGGAACTCACGCATTCTTATTTTCCTATTATTTAGACAAGGAAAGCTTCACAGCTGGTTCAGCCACCTGTTCCGTGATTTAGTTGTTGCTGACATATAAAGTGGAAGGTGCTCTTATTCTGTATGTAGCGGAGCTGGGCAAATAAAACGTTAATCCAATGCCATGTGAATGTTGTTCCGACGCGTAATGCCCGTTTCGTAGTGGATGATGCGTGTAAATGGATACTAGCCAAGAAACCAGGCAATGGAATGTTCTGAAGCCTTGTGAAAACCTCATCAAACGCTGTTGGTTTAATGTTGGGCCAGCGTTACAGATGGTGGACCAACACTAAGCCAACATCGGGTCAACGTCTCGTGTTTAATGCATGGATGTGTCTTCATTATATGCGTGGAGTGATGCGCGATGGATTTAGAAAAAAGCTGTTGTATAGACTCCGTATTTTCCTGCACCATGTTAAAATTATCACGCGTCGATTATTTTCAAATCACGCAGAATCGCTCCCCATAGTGACCGACACGTGATAATTTAACACGTATTACGCCACACATCACGACACACATGGATAGAGTCACGACAATTAAAACAATACAAAACCTAAACTCGCCACGTATTTTTTCACGCATCCTAATTACAGTAAACATAACATGGAAATCATTATAGTGATCACCGTCAAATAATAATGAAAAAGTTAAAAATACGCGATTTCTAATCATTGTTCAAAATCTTGAAGCACATCACCGAAGGCAAAATAAACCGCTGCAGAAGAAATATGATGACAAGACCCGATAAAAGGATGTAATGAGGAATACTGAGAAGCATATTAAATCTTCTGAAAGACTAGTATTCAACTGAAAGCTAGATTCGGATAATCAAAAAGTCTAAAAGCACAAGTGCAAGTAAAATTATTTTGTCTGGAATATTCTATGAGCGTGTTCATATAAATACGTCTTCAACAGCCTTCTGAACGAGGTCACAGCTGTTTTCCAAATGAATCTCATTTTTTGAAACTGTTCCGGAGAGATCGAGCAGCCGTTGCAAACATAGTTGGGTGCCTTGTAATATAATTTTTTACAACTAGTTCTCTTATGTACCATACATGCAGCTCGAGTATCCAGTGTATTTAGGTGACGTAAACATCCTCGTAATTAGCGATGTATCCGTTTGACTTCCGGTCTATAACGGCTGCTCTTTCCAGCGCCATGTCATAAACATGATGGGATCAACAGAGGAGAGAGTCTTTTGACCTTGGTGTCAGGGCATCTTAATGATGATGCTAGTAAGGCGGTGTACGGGTTCGACACAGGCGAGGCAGGCTAGTACACTGTAGCTATGTACCAGCTTGAAGTTGCTGTTTTATTAATCATACTTATGAAGTCAATTAGATGATGCGATGCCAACAAAAGGCATGACACCAGAGTACAATGTGCGCTCAGACAGCTTAGATGGAGGCAGCCAAGTGAGGAGGAAACACCAGAAATGGACAGTCACTACATCCTAGAGGATAAGTGGCATTATCGCACTGCTGGTGCAATGCTGAGCCAGCGTCTGCGACGCTGGCATAGCATTGCACCAGCAGTGTGGTCACGTCACTTGTTTTCTCCGATAATTATCCAGCACACGTTTCTTGTCTCTTCTGTTCACACGTGTTATCGTCTGCCGCAGCAGCAGAACATTTCCGGCTTCAATGATGAAGCCAATTTGCCAGGCCAACCAGTCTTTATTAAGAAGCGGAAGAGCAGGGCCAAGGGATAGGGCTACTAAACACAACTATTTATAATTAATAAACACCTGATACACAATTATAAGCACCCATTTATATGCCCTACTGTCTGGTAATAATATCATGCAAATTCCTATTTAAGCACAAAAAAATATAATTAATGAGAGTCATAATTTCAAGTAATACTAGTTAAAAAAGAAACAGAATATTTATATTATATGCGATACTAATACAGAAAAAATATTTATATATTATTATACCCGGTACTTTGCATATTACAATGCTAATCATAATTAGCATAACAATGCATACAATGCAATCTCACATATGTTCTAACTTATTCATTATTGCGGGTGGCTCAGATAATTTTACCATATCCTACAGAAAGACTAGAATGCTGCATAGATGTTCCCACGGGAAAATTAATACTTATTTTGACGCTTTAGGTTTCGGCTTTCTTCTTAAATTATGTTCTGAGCATGACCTCGTTCAGATATATTTGTTTTCCTTTCCCTCAGAAAGTGATTAAAATTCTCACATTAAAAGTTTGATTTTAATTGGTATTTGGAAATCATTTCGATCGTCATTGCTAGTTAAAGAAAACTTAGGATTATTATTTATTCAGTGTGTGTGAAATGTGACGCTCAATCAAAAATCCGAGCAGCAGTATACAAATGCTTGAATAATGATGTTATAATGAGAACGATTTCGTTTTGCAACAAACAGTTTTCCTCGTTAAAGATAAATATGCACTGTAATCTTTTGAAAAATCAGATTATAAATATTCATAAACTCCTCTCATCATCTTAACCCTTTAATCGCCGGTGCCGCATATATTCGGGTTTTCATTTTTATTAGCACATTAAGTACCACCTTTTAAACATGTTTAAGATAACATGTGACATCAATCAGAAATATTTGAAAACAGTTGACCTCCATTTTGTCAAATCTGAATAAATTTCACTTAATTGAAGTTGTGGATCGCGTCAGCGGACACAACTTCAAGTGGATGAAAATTCAGTGGTCTGAAGGATAGTATATTTTCTATTTGTTCCTAAATTTTAGTGAGCCCTGCGTGGTCCTGATTTATCGCTCGCTCAATGAATGTTGAAATAATAAAATATAGTTCCACTGAATATCGTGTTTATCGCACCTTTCATGGACCCTTCGCCCCATTCAGATTGGATGATTTGGCGGTTAAAGGATTAACGTCGCCTCCCCTTCTGCTAGTAGTAATGGAATTGAAGTTTTGTAGAGTCAAATGTGTTTATAAATCCATGGGTGATTTAACAGATAGGCTCAACTGAATCTCTCAGATATAGGATTCGTATCGGAGTTCCGATGGTTTGAAACGAGTAAACCGAAAACACACTGCTGATCGAGTAAACCGAAAACACACTGCAAACCGAAAACACACACGCAGGCACAGATGCAAAATCAAAACACATTGAATGCATATTTCAGGCGGAATGTAGACCCTATACGCATACTTCCTCTGTCTGCCCTATGTTTAATCCATCTAACTCGTGCTGCAAATACAAAATCCAGATTGAGCCTCGCACAGTGTACAAAGCGCAAAGTGCGAAAAATCGCTCCATGAGCGATTGGATGCTCACTGCGCTTTAATAGCATGCAAGATACGCTCGCGTCCTCTTTGTTTTTTTAAATGAGAAATGCATTGATTACAGAATATCCGTTCCCCATGGACATCCGCACGAAATACGCAAGCAGTGTGTTTTAGCTTTAATCATTGTATAAAAGTATGAACTTATCATTTTGAACCTTATGCATTATGAAATGCTACTGCATTGTTTTCCTGAATATCACGCACTTTGTCTCTGGGGAAATGTAACGACGGAAACATTCGTCTCCCAGGTTCACCAGTACAAATAGAATGTGACTAAAGACCTTGTCAACAGTCACTTCTAATTTGTTGCACGTGCAGCCGCCACAGAGGATAGCCGTGGACAGCCATACATCATAAAGGTGTGGGTCATGGATTACGAAATGTGTTCCACCGGGGGAATCAACGTTTTGTAACCTGGAAGTGAGTGAGTGAGAGCGAGATCCGAAACAATTCCCACAATATTTCAGCGACATAGCGAATAATAAACTGAAAATGTGTACATGTATATGTAAGTGAAATATTGCTGATTCCAGCAAACAATTATTGACTAGATTAAATCGCGGTCCGGTTTGAGATATGTGCGCCCAAGGGAATCTGTCCACGATTCTGTATGGGGGGAATCTATGACTGAAATCTCCAGCTTTAGTCACAGTTTGGGCTGCAGACAAATGTAATGGCTGAGAAACACGATCCGACAAAACAGCTAGCAACCAAGAAGCTGATATCGCGGCCGGTGTCGCTGGAAAAACACTGGTCCAACGCTGGCTCTGCTATTGGCCAGCGTTTACGTTCAATACCCCAGTAAACACAAAACATTTGTATACCATTTATACAATGTTGGACCAACGTCGAAGACGATGGGCCGACGTTGTATGAATGGTATACAACTGTTTTGTGTTTACTGGGACATGTCTAGGGATTGCTGTGATATCACAAAAATGCGTTCATAAATCCCGTTTGCACATGTTGCGACTGTTGCTCTGTAGTATCTCCCCCACATATCATCATATGTTATACATGCTGGCTCAACTGGGCTAGATATGTATGCGATAATGAAGGTCATGTCAAACTCACGCCTAAAAATGAAAACGAATCTAAAACTAAAATTAATCCTTATATTTAAAATCAGGTTGACCTTTCATACCACCAACTGATTTAGTTCGGCTGAAGAGATCGCACGACAGGGAAATTTGCGTGTTCTACATAATATTACGTACACATTATTTCTGATTCTATTGTTCGAGTCTTAATTGGATTTTACTGCTGACGAGTTACCATTGAAGAATAGTGGCCATGAATCAATCATCGTCCATTAAATAATTTACTGCATATAACATAATGTTGTGCGCTTTACACAATGCACACACAATGTACATAATACAAATGACGCAACAAATCGATTCTTAGCATTAACCCCTTAGCACCCAAGTTATTTTATTTGTAATTTTCACTCACTTGAAGCTGTGTTTCGCTGACGCGAACCACATATTCAAGGGAGTGAAAATTATTCTGATTTTTGGAAGTCAGTCTTTTTTAAATCTTGACGATTAAAGCAACTTTTCGCCTTTAAAATGCACTATTAAAAAAAGATAAAATACGATTCTGATTTTAGTCGTGATCAACGTTGAATGAATAACTTACATTTATTAACAGCATGTTACACAAGAACATCAATATCGAACCTTACATAGTCGTGACACATTGTACACAAATCAATCTTCTAATGAAGATAAATTAGAAGACATTGGGCCAATGTCGACACAGCGTTGGTATATCCCAACATTGTACCAATCCTAGATAAAGTAATGTTGTGCTCACATTTATCTCGAGCCCGTCATTTGTTTTCAGCACCGTTGTCGTGGTTACCGCACCTAAGCGTAATAGCGGAGCTACAAATGGACAATGGCAAATTAATAGATTTGATATATAGGCTATATATGGAGAACAGAACACCCATTGAATTTATTGATCATTCAAGCCAATCATGGATTTATGTTGCGGCCCTAATAGGAAGATTCAAACTATCTTAAGAAGGTTTTTTTAGTGGAAAGTTTTTCATGTTCTGTTCACGTATTAATATTTATGGATGAAAATTATATTAATGAAGCGACATTTGTACCCCCCCCCCCCCCAATAAACCGATATAAACTATTATTTCTAAAACACCCATTCTCCGTATTCTGTATGGCTGGATATAACAATATACTTTTCAATTATAAAATTGCACTACAGCCTAAATTGGAACGAAAGAAATCACGGTCACTACTAGACCATGGGCTGAAAGTCAAAAACCTCCCCACCCCTGGGTGTTTTTGTAGACCATGTTTTTTCGAGCCTTACTATGTACCAAGCTACTTTCAGGCGGTCAGCAGATTTTCTATGTATGGACAAGGTCACCAGAGGTCATCGAATTATGGTACCCTTGACCCTTAGGGTTGTATAAGAATGTGTCATATAACTAGGTCGAAACCCAAACCAAGTACACATGGTGACATGGGTTCGTGGTGTGTTTCATAGGGGAGTTATCCCAAGGTCATGGTAAGGTCATCTCAAGGTCACAGCAAGGTTAAATCAGCTCAAAACGATTACAATAGATTATTATTATACGGAATGCGAAGATAAATGATAATCCCAGTGAGCATTCAGTCAATGTTGGGTTATTGCGATGCCCCAACATTGACCAAACACCGGCTGAATAAATTGTGTTAAGTGGGATTAGACCTATTTTATATTTCATTCATTTATTCATTCATTCATTCATTCATTCATTCATTCATTCATTCATTTCTTTCGGTCTTTCTTTCTTTCTTTCTTTTTTTTCATTCATTCATTCATTCATTCATTCATTTATTCATTCATTCATTCATTCATTCATTCATTCATTCATTCATGCATTCATTCATTCATTCATTCATTCATTCATTCATTCATTCATTCATTCATTCATTCATTCATTCATGCATTCATTCATTCATTCATTCATTCATTCATTCATTCATTTCTTTCTGTCTTTCTTTCTTTCTTTTTTTTCATTCATTCATTCATTCATTCATTCATTCATTCATTTATTCATTCATTCATTCATTCATTCATTCATTCATTCATTCATTCATTCATTCATTCATTCATTCATTCATTCACTCATTCATTCACTCATTCATTCATTCATTCATTCATTCATTTATTCATTCATTCATTTATTCATTCATTCATTCATTCATTCATTCATTCATTCATTCATTCACTCACTCACTCACTCACTCACTCACTCACTCACTCACTCATTCACTCACTCACTCACTCACTCACTCACTCATTCATTCATTCATTCATTCATTCATTCATTCATTCATTCATTCATTCATTCATTCATTCATTCATTCATTCATTCATTCATTCATTCAATTATTCATTCATTCATTCATTCATTCATTCATTCATTCATTCATTTATCCATTCATTCATTCAGGTTGAGCATAGAGCATTGAGTAAAAACTAGTTCTCATTGCACATGTTCACAGGTTAAATAAGTTGACTTCCTTCTTTTAATGAATTTGAACATGATCTTCTTTGATACGATAACACGGGAAAGAAACATTGGTTTCTAAGATACCTGAATTAATTGACAAGGGGATGAACCTATAGCTCTAGCGTGACAGGAAATAGCGTGACGCCCTACCCAGCAAACACAAAACATTTGTATAACTGTACAACGTCGGCTCAACGTGTTAAACGTTGGTCCAACATTGTACAAATATCATACAAATGTTTTGTGTTTACTGGGTATATAAGGATCCCTATGACCTTAAATCGTATTACACATAGACAGGAGTTAGTTATAATACGATGTTATGAACACACTGTAGACTGTTAGTGATCTCAGATATTGTGCTTTATAAGTGGCCCACGGTACAAAGCATGCCGAATTTCGGCAGCCGAAATTGATTTTCCAGTGTTTTTAACCATTTTCGAGTATGCTGAATCCATTGCCGAGTGGTGCGAAGCTCAATTATATATGCAAAGGCTAGAATTTTAAGATTCAAAATTGGTCTCGATAATCACTCAACAGCAAGGAGCCAGCAACGTGTCTGAGGCAGTAACTGGTTAAATGAAGTAAACCAAAAACCTAAATTACGCACCTATGTTCTAATAAAGAAAACACTAAATCCATCAGAGTATGTGAAATCTTATATGTCAAAACATAAACGCAGCTTAATGGCACAGTTTCTAACTGGTATTCTCCCATTAAAAATTGAAACTGGTCGCTTTAAGAAAATTCGTGACACATCATCTGGTAAGCTTCGCTGTTTAACTCTTGCTTTAACGAATTCTCCCTGATAAAACTACCCCCAGAAACCGACTTCTTTTTAAAGGAGGACCCCTTAAGTAGCCCCTGGGCACCATACAGGTTATACATATGCGCATGCGCACATCGCACACATTAAAAATGCAAGAGAACATTGCGCCCATGCCACTGACCAATCTGGTTGGCGATTTTCAACCATGCATGTAATGAAATATCTCCATTGCAATTAAAGCATGTACACATGTTAAATTCGCATAAATGCAAAATTGGTAAAGGAAGGTAGTTTTCGCAAAAATGCGAAATTGGTAAAGAAAAAGTTAAATAGTCAAGAAAGAATTTGTGAAATGTGTACCTTAAACGAACCAGAAGATGAAATACATTTTTTATGCTCATGCACCCTTTATTTATCGTTTAGAAAACCACTTTTTGATAAAGCAATAAACTTTAATGTTGACTTTCAATCATTTTCAAACACTAATAAATTCATTTGGCTAATTACCAACACTTGGAGAGGTGTCGTAAACTTTTTGTTAGCTGCATGGCAAACAAGAAGCAGTGTACTTTTTTCTGTGAAATAATATTTTATTATTATGATTTTAGATGTACTGCTCTGTTTACCAGTTGTTTACCGATCTGTACGCATATAGTTTCCTGTCTGTGCGTGGATTCTCTGTTACATGTAACCTAACTTGTGACGGAGAACCCACGTGCCTGCCGGCACAGTCAGTTCACAGCAATGAATATAAATATATCTTTTATTTTTCTTTTTACTTTTCCAATAGACAAAGTGACTGGTAAGCCATAATGGGCTGGATATACTATCTTCACCATTGATTGATATTGTATACTTGTACATGTTATATCTGTCACTATAATAAAATAAACATATATATATAAAGCCCTGTTTCATATGTGACCCACGGTACGATCCGTGCCAAAATTAATTTTTCAATGTTTTTACCATTTTCGAGCAAACTGAATCTAATGCCGAGCGGTGCTAATAGTTCAACTATTTATGCAAATGCACGAATTTTACGATTTAAGATTGGTCACTCAGATCACTCAGAAAGAAGGGGCCAGCAAGGTGTAGACCCATCCATACATCATATATTTGACCCATGGTACAAAGCGTGTCAAAGTTATTTTTCGCTTTAAACCGTTCAACTACTTATACAAAGGCTCGAATTTTTGCGACCTAAAATTAGTCTCGAAAATCACCTCAATACAAGGGGCCACAGTGTAAGCTAGTAGGAGACGGGATGTCCACCAATTATGGTCCCCAAAGCTTTTTCTTGCCTTAAAGGGCCTGTCACACTATGATTATTATTATTATTATTATTATTATTATTATTATTATTATTATTATTATTATTATTATTATTATTATTATTATTATTATTATTATTATTATTATTATTATTATTATTATTATTATTATTATTATTATTATTATTATTATTATTATTATTATTATTATTATTATTATTATTATTATTATTATTATTATTAATTATTATTATTATTATTATTATTATTATTATTATTATTATTATTATTATTATTATTATTATTATTATATTATTATTATTATTATTATTATTATTATTATTATTATTATTATTATTATTATTATTATTATTATTATTATTATTATTATTATTATTATTATTATTATTATTATTATTATTATTATTATTATTATTATTATTATTATTATTATTATTATTATTATTATTATTATTATTATTATTATTATTATATTATTATTATTATTATTATTATTATTATTATTATTATTATTATTATTATTATTATTATTATTATTATTATTATTATTATTATTATTATTATTATTATTATTATTATTATTATTATTATTA
>OZ024908.1:30531672-30674172 GCA_964017125.1 Flabesymbios commensalis
AGCCATCACGTGAGTGCTAATTAACCCCCTCCTACCCAAACGTCACATACATGCTCCGTTATCACTAAAAACTCATTAACCCTTCAACCGCCAAATTATTCAATTTGAATTTTCACCCGCTTGAAGTTGTGTCTCGCTGACGCGATCCACAACTCCAACTGAGTGAAAATTATTCAGATTTGACAAAATGGCGGTCAACTCTTTTCAAATCTTGCTGGTTGATGTCACATTTTATCTTTAACATATTTAAAATGTGGTACTTAATGTGCTAATAAAAATGAAAACCCGATTATATGCGGCACAGGCGGTTAAAGGGTTAAAATCACAGCCTGACACTCCCTCTGATTGTATCTACCACCAGGAAGTGTAAAGTATGACTATAGATCATCACATGAGAAATAATTAAATTAAAATAATTAAATTAAAACGTCGATTCAACAGAATGTTATAAAACATTAACTAAAAATATTATGTAAAAACAATTTGATTTACTTCGGCTTTTGCTGCGTTTGATATGGAAAATAAATAGCTTTAATTGGAGATATGTAATTTCCCTTACCCCTTCAGCCGTATTTTGTCATGCAATCAAATACCCAATTCGTTTTTTAAGTAGAATTATATCTTAGTAACGGATCCATAAAACATTATCGGCTCTAGAAAAGATGCATTTGGTCCTCATTCTGATCTAATCATTCTATGTTAGCCGTGAATGAGCTATTGGTTGGTACGAAATTGATGGAAAGCTGGCACCAGTCACATCACAAAGGAGGAAACTCTTCCACTAGCCAACAAAGAAATCCTTGATTATGATTATTGTGGCTATTTATTGGGGGTATCATACTTTTAGGCGGAGGTGTTTCGAGAGGGATTGGGGTACACTCACCCCTGCGAGATACTAGTGAACAGTTCATGAACTTTCTTTGAAATATCCTGAACTATTCATGAGCTTTATTCGTGAATATTTAATGAACAGTTCACAAAGGAGCTCATGAACTGTTCAGGAAATATCCGTGAACATTAAATGACCCAGGACAGTTCATGATTAATTCATGAGCACCGTTTGCTGGAATGGTTCACGAATAGTTCATGCCACAAAGATGCCACATTCCCTTGAACTGTTCATGCAATATTCATGTGAATGTGGCATCATTGTGGCTTGAACTATTCGTGAACCATCCCAGCATATAGTGTTCATGAATTATTCATGAACTGCCCTGGGCCATTTAATGCTTTTGCCAGTGCTCGGAATATTTTTTTGGATGAGCAATAATTAGTATTGTAAAGACTAGTTCATAAAAGTGACATGTTCATAAAAACTGCATGAGATGCTCATGAATCTTCCAATGAACTTTTACAAATATTTCGTGAATTCATGTGTTCTATAGTTTTCATCAAGTGCTCATGAAAAATATACATCGACTTTTTAAGAAAATTTGAAGAACGATACACGATCAGCAAAATAATGATTTTTTTTATGATATATTTTATGAGCATCAAGTGCTCATGAAATTTGTCTAGTTCATTTCAAGAACATTTCATGATTATTATTTATTCGTGAAAATATCATGAACTGCTCTTGAAATTGTTCAGATCATTAATTTTGAAGAAAAAAGTTTATGAACTCCATATTAGAACATTGATGAGCTCTGTTCATGAACTGTTCATGTTTGCTCATAAACAGCTCATGGCATCATGAACATCATCTCTCAGGGACAGCTTTGTCATTGAAAACTAAAAGTTGGAGTGTGTAATATAGCACATATAGGCTAAACTGGGCCAGGAGAACCTCCTGAGGATGGGGAGATGATTGAGATGACACTGTCCTCCAGAGACAGGATTCGAAATTCGAGCCCTGGCGGTCTGAGGCCGAGTACGCTACCTCTCGGTCACGGAGGCTCCCCACAATACTGACTTTCACACGTTGATGGGGAAGAAACATTTTTTGTTTCTTTCAAACCGCCGAGACCGGGAACCGAGCCCCGAACTCTGGCTTGAAAGGCAGCGGTGCTAACCACTACCCTAGGGCCCCCGCCCATCAGGGCGTTGGAGATTTAATTATATCATATATGGCAGTCAAAATGAGGACCTTTCGTTCTTGTTGTTCGCCAAACTACCATGAAATATATGTTTGTGGTTATTATGTGTTTTCGAGACAGACTGACGTGCACTCTGTTTTGGTATCATAGATTATCAGTTGGTTGTGTCATAATGCCAAATAATGATATAATATAATACACAAAGTGATTCCTGCTTCAAATTATCACGAGAAACTATGTTTGCTGTTGTATTATATTACCGTACAGACAATTATATATTATATTTTGCAATTGTATTATTGCTTTGAAGCGGTTATTATTGGCCAATTGATTAGTTGTGTCCTCATGTTTTAATATAAGCACGATCACTCTGACATTCTAAAATGAATGCGTTTTGTTGAAGGTGTTAGAGATTTACGTCATTGTACAATTTATGACAGTCATTGTGGAGAATATTTTCTACTTATTGTTCGCCAAATATCATACATCACCGCTTAAAATTGCATTTGTGAGTTATTCCTACATAGTTATACATGTACCTGTTATTTTTTATAACTGAGTCATGCATGTAGTTTTACGAGGTTTTTTTTAATTCGTCGAGCACACATATTTATATAAATTTTACGCATTTTCAAGGCTTGTTTTGAATTGAAATTTTGGAGCAATCATAAATTTTAAATCGTAAAATTAGAGCCTTTGCATAAATAGTTGAGCTTAGCACCACTCGGCATTAGATTCAGCATACTCGAAAATGGTTAAAAAAATAATTTTGGCACGCCTCATACCGTGGGTCACATATGAATCAGACGTACATGGGCCTTGTACTGGCTCATACCTTGCTGACCCCTTGTTTTAGAGAGATTTTCGAGCGATTTTCGAGATCAATTTTAAATCGAGCAAACAGTCTACTGGGCTTTGCGATTGGTTTAGGATGAATTGGCGATGACTTTTAGGCAAATTTGCAGCATAATCGCATTCACTCGCAGACTTGTCTGCCTTACTCTCTTGCGATAAAAATCGCACAAAACATCGCCCGACACCCCCTAAAGCTCCTTGCGATCCGTCGCTATAGTTTGTCTGCAACTGGACTGCGATGCTCGCCCAACATTAAACCAGTGTGTTTACCAGGACTGCAGTGCTCAGAGTGCCTTACTGTGTACATATTATCTGTTGATTTTCACATTGCTATGGCGCCAGTAAGACTGGTAGACGGCCATCAGAGGCGTCCGCGTGGGCTGCTGGACTGGAAACTACAATTACTACAATTATTCAATAAATTAAAACAGCACAAGGTTTGGAATTTCAACAATGACCGTATTTTTCGTCAAATATCACACCATTCCATATCCATAATAATCATCGAAGGCGGTGGCCTGGTGCAGTGCATACGCCGCGTGCCTGACACGCTGGAGCTTCCAGGGTTGATCCCCCTCTCTGTTATTCAAGTTTCAAATGCCTACTCGTAAAAATCAGTATTGACAGGTATTGATATTGAGAGTTAACGTGCTCGGCCTCAGACCGGCAGGGCTCTTATTTCGAACTTTGTGTCAAAATGGGGTACTATCTGATTAATATCAGCATCATCAATATTATCCTGGCCCAGTTGAGCTTGTATGTGCACATTTGCAATTCATAGAAACTACACGATTCATTTATTAGTACATAGTCCATAATGATTTTCCTCTGGTCGTCTTTTTTTTATTATTTTTTTATTAGGCTTTATATACACAAATGTATACAATAATCGTACAAATATGCAATTGTAAGTAAAATTGTGTACATCGGGATGTCGAATACAGGTGACCAGCACCCTAACTATGTTCGACATCCAGGATAAAATTTATATACATGGTAATTACATTTAAAATTACACTTAAAAATAAATTAAATATAAATATATTATACATATTTTTTGTTTCCCGCGTTTATTGCATAAGTCAGCGATTTATACCTGAATCGATCAGGAATATCAGAGATTGACCTAAAAGATCGTGCGTAACTTGCTACTATGCTGACATTTTGCTTTACTAAACTTCAAAATAAATCTTTAATTAAATATTTATATTTTGAAAATGATAAATCATTCGTCGCCTGACAACGCCATACTACTAAGGTTAAAATGGCCTAAGTATTCTTTTTCATGCAAAAAAATATTTTTAAAATAACATAGCACATTGAGTTTTTACTCCAGATTTTCGCGATCACTAGCACTGATGTAAAATAATTCTGTACATTGCGATGTCCCTAAATCAATCTCCGACATTCCAAGCAGGCAGACCTCACCACTGCACCAGGGCCCCCTTTAGCAACACTATTTTCGATACCCAGCATCCATTAGGCCTGTCCAACACATGCGTCTTATCAAATTTGTATAAGGTACATTGTATTACAAAAGACCATTAACATTTTCTTCAGAATATGCCATTTATGTATGATATACGCAAATGGTAATGAAATAAAATGTACTTATGTCATCCGAATAAAAAAATATGCGCCCGATTGATCTTTGTTGTTTTGCTGTAGCAATATAGTTATTTATTAATAACCCAAAACTGGTCCCAAATGATGATTACATAGTACGAGTTGTACCTCATTTCCTGCTATCATTAATTTAGCAGCGTATACATGCATGGCACAACTTCTAAAGCAGATACTGACTTGTGGCTTTGCACAATTACTGCAATCCATTGTTTACATGTTATCAATGAATATTGACAAACAACAAATCGCATAAATACCTCATTAAAAGTATATTCTCTACCTGACACGTCGCAGGTTCAAATATTGAAACAAGTTAACCAAACCAATATGAAAAAATCGACAAATGTTCGCACAACGCTGGGCCGACCACTAATTATGTTGAAACAATGTCTCTTAGACAATGTTCGGCGCATGTCTCCATTCAGTTTTGTGGCGTTTTGTAATGTTCAGACATTTCAGGCTAATTGTCTGCTTTACGTACAGTTGCAAAATGTACCATAAATAACATGGTGCTTAAAGGGGGTAATGAGCTCATGATTGCACTTATACTACGCTTAATTATAACATGTCCAGTGGACTTTTAGTTAGAAAAGAGACACATTCTTGAAAATAGCTCAACGTTTTCCTTTTTCATTTACTTAAAAATAAAAATGTGTGTCGAGATTTGTTTTAAAGAAACAATATCTTACGTCATGGTATATTATAATTGTTTGTGTTATTGCATGCTCACATGCCACTGGGCCTATTGCTGAAATAAACCTCTACCTATTATAATACAAATGGATTTTCCTATTCGCCACATTATAGGTTAGATGATATAATATCAGCCCAGGTTTAGCTCTCATCTGATGACATTCGGGACGGTCGGTATTTTCATGCCACGTGGTGTTAAATAGCCAATCAACAGTGTAGTTTCTGTGAAGCGTAGAAAACATGGAACAAAAACACACCTCACTGGACAACTTTCAAATCAGAGATTTCGCCAGACTCTTCTGTCGTTACCAGAACAATCAAGTCGTGCAGTACATGAATATGTGAAAGTTACACAATACTAATGCGACATACTTTTATAATATAAAAGTATGTCGCATTAGTATTGTGTAACTTTCACATATTCAATATTATTATTCAATATTATTATGAACGTATTTCTTTTAAATTCATGTTGACGTTACTCACGTAATTTCAAATTAAAGGTAGAGAAATCTACAAAAGTTAGTTCATGCAGTTTCGGTATTCAGATTGTTACTCAGCAAACCTGGATACGTGAACCAACGTTGTTCCAGTGCTGGGCCAGTGTAGCAGACGGTGGCCCAGCATTGAAACATTATTGTGTCACGTCCATGTTTACTGAGATAGTATTGTGAGAGTGTCTTTCACAGTTCTTCTTCCGGGTGTAGATATTGCTCTTCTTGGCAGTATAATAATCTATACAAACATCTGGACTTTTCCCATCATATTCGCCTGTTGTTCGTCTTCAGATGGAACGCGAACATCCTCACATTAAGACTGGTTGACATAAGTCCCCGGTTTATATGCGAATCAATCAGGACAAGCAGGGATTGATGTAAGGAATGGTGATTTATAGTCAACGGATACTATTCTGTCAGTATAAACTAAAGGGGTCAGCTGTAAAAATATAAATATGCGCATAATTGTGTCCATAAAGTGGACGATTCCCCATTTCCATGATTCATAACACACCGACGCCCGAATACAACCGTAATATTATGTGACGTATGACCTCCAGAAAACACGATATGTTGACCTAATGTTAATCTAATGTTGGGCCAGAGTCGCTGGTGGAGTCGGGGTCGAAAGGGGGTCATATTAACCCTTTAACCGCTGGTGCCGCATATATTCGGGCTTTCATGTTTTATCAGCACATTAAGTACCACATTTTAAATATGTTAAAGATAAAATGTGACATCAACCAGCACGATTTTAAAAGAGTTGACCTCCATTTTGTCAAATCTGAATAATTTTCACTTACTTGAAGTTGTGGATTGCGTCAGCAAGACACAACTTCAAGTGGGGGAAAATTCAAATTGAATAAGTTGGCGGTTAAAGTGTTGAGGAAACAAAAAACCTCAGTATCCTTGAAAATGTGACATTTATATGGCTAGAATATAATTATGATAGCTTATTGTGAATACTCGTGATAAGGTCAGGTCAAAGGTAATACCATCAAATCATATTTGCATCATCATTAAAATAACGTTCCAGCATTGTCGGAGCTATGAATTGACAATATTATTAGCATTGCTTGACTGGGCGTTAACGTATAGGGGAAAAGCCCAGTACAGAACAGTTTTTTCTATAGTCTTTTATTATGAGCATTGATATTTCTGCCAGTCTGCCACATTGTTTTGCGTCATAATGTAGACTTATCGATTACTGGAGATCACGTTACAAATCACTGAAGATTAGTCACTCAAATACCAGACAACGGCACATATCGCTGCTCAACCAATACGATATCACACCGGTCAGGTTGTGGCCTCAATCTTCGATAAGAGTTGTTAAGCGATATAAAATTTAACCATTTGCTTCAAGCGCTGAAATATGTTATCATAAACATGGAGACCGAAGAGTTTTTTCTTCAGATGAAATCATACTAAATGTCTTGGTCAGCTCTTTCCGCTTCATTTGAATACCTATGATAATTATGTGTCTTCGGTCATTATAACGATTTTAATTCTTTTAGTGCAGGGACCGACTTTAGGCGTCAGAATCTGACGTCTACAGACGTCAGATTCTGACGTCTATGGACGGTCCCAGCACTGAAAGGTTCCACCAACCGACTTAAGTCAAACAAAATTGTCTTAACTATCAACACGTGATCATGTCTCAACCAATCTGCGAGCTTAAGACTGACATCTCAATTAGCTGGTGACATATGCAAGCTTGATGTTTCAAAGTATCCGTTGAAAATACATGATTGGAGGGCGACTTAGCTGTGTCGGTTGATGAAACCGGCAGTAGGGGTTCCATATTGGTTAATATATTTGCCGTTGATCCAACATTGACCCATTATTATAGCTAGTATGGTTACCATAATCATGGTATACCTAACTGTGTTTAAATACGATCAATAAACGAATGAATGTAACATTAGGCCACTTTTATTAGCATTTTATTAGCAAAAAAGGCAAGAAATGCAAAGTCGATAATTACAGACCAATATCACTTCTCAACAGTGTGAGTAAAGTTATGGAACGACTTGTATTCAATCACATTTATCCGGTTGTCAGTCCACAAATTAATTCGGCTCAACATGGTTTTATGAAACATCGCTCTACTACCACACAACTAATTGATACATATTCTGATATCAGTAGAAATTTAGACTATGGAAGTCAAACAGACATTATATTTCTTGACTTTGCTAAAGCCTTTGATTCTGCACCGCACGACCTGATAGTTCACAAGCTTAAAACATTTGGCTTTGGCAGTAACTTATTGCAGTGGATTGAAAATTATCTGCAAGGTCGGTATCAGTCAGTTATGATAGAAGGTCAGGTATCATCACCTTTACCTGTAACATCAGGTGTACCGCAAGGTTCCATTATTGGATAAAAATCGCACAAAACATCGCCCGACACCCCTAAAGCTCCTTGCGATCCGTCGCTATAGTTTGTCTGCAACTGGACTGCGATGCTGGCCCAACATTAAACCAGTGTGTTTACCAGGACTGCAGTGCCCAGAGTGCCTTACTGTGTACATATTATCTGTTGATTTTCACATTGCTATGTCGCCAGTAAGACTGGTAGACGGCCATCAGAGGCGTCCGCGTGGGCTGCTGGACTGGAAACTACAATTACTACAATTATTCAATAAATTAAAACAGCACAAGGTTTGGAATGTCAACAATGACCGTATTTTTCGTCAAATATCACACCATTCCATATCCATAATAATTATTGAAGGCGGTGGCCTGGTGCAGTGCATACGCCGCGTGCCTGACACGCTGGAGCTTCCAGGGTTGATTCCCTTCTCTGGTATTCAAGTTTCAAGTGCCTACTCGTAAAAATCAGTATTGACAGGTATTGATATTGAGAGTTAACGTGCTTGGCCTCAGACCGGCAGGGCTCTTATTTCGAACTTTGTGTCAAAATGGGGTGCTATCTGATTAATATCAGCATCATCAATATTATTCTGGCCCAGTTGAGCTTGTATGTGCACATTTGCAATTCATAGAAACTACACGATTCATTTATTAGTCCATAGTCCATAATGATTTTCCTTTGGTCGTCTTTTTATTTTATTTTTTTATTAGGCTTTATATACACAAATGTATACAATAATCGTACAAATATGCAATTGTAAGTAAAATTGTGTACATCGGGATGTCGAATACAGGTGACCAGCACCCTAACTATGTTCGACATCCAGGATAAAATTTATATACATGGTAATTACATTTAAAATTACACTTAAAGATAAATTAAATATAAATATATTATACATATTTTTTGTTTCGCGCGTTTATTGCATAAGTCAGCGATTTATACCTGAATCGATCAGGAATATCAGAGATTGACCTAAAAGATCGTGCGTAACTTGCTACTATGCTGACATTTTGCTTTACTGAACTTCAAAATAAACCTTTAATTAAATATTTATATTTTGAAAATGATAAATCATTCGTCGCCTGACAACGCAATACTACTAAGGTTAAAATGGCCTAAGTATTCTTTTTCATGCAAAAAAATATTTTTACACATTGAGTTTTTACTCCAGATTTTCGCGATCACTAGCACTGATGTAAAATAATTCTGTACATTGCGATGTCCCTAAATCAATCTCCGACTTTCCAAGCAGGCAGACCTCACCACTGCACCAGGGCCCCCTTTAGCAACACTATTTTCGATACCCAGCATCCATTAGGCCTGTCCAACACATGCCTCTTATCTAATTTGTATAAAGTACATTGTATTACAAAAGACCATTAACATTTTCTTAGAATGTGCCATTCATGTATGATATACGCAAATGGTAATGAAATAAAATGTACTTATGTCATCCGAATAAAAAAATATGCGCCCGATTGATCTTTGTTGTTTTGCTGTAGCAATATAGTTATTTATTAATAACCCAAAACTGGTCCCAAATGATGATTACATAGTACGAGTTTTACCTCATTTCCTGCTATCATTAATTTAGCAGCGTATACATGCATGGCACAACTTTTAAAGCAGATACTGACTTGTGGCCTTGCACAATTACTGCAATCCATTGTTTACATGTTATCAATAAATATTGAGGAACAACAAATCGCATAAGTACCTCATTAAAAGTATATTCTCTACCTGACACGTCGCAGGTTCAAATATTGAAACAAGTTCACCAAACCAATATGAAAAAATCGACAAATGTTCGCCCAGCGCTGGGCCGACCACTAGGTATGTTGAAACAATGTCTCTTAGACAATGTTCGGCGCATGTCTCCATTCAGTTTTGTGGCGTTTTGTAATGTTCAGACATTTCAGGCTAATTGTCTGCTTTACGTACAGTTGCAAAATGTACCATAAATAACATGGTGCTTAAAGGGGGTAATGAGCTCATTCAAGCCATGATTGCACTTATACTACGCTTAATTATAACATGTCGAGTGGACTTTAAGTTAGAAAAGAGACACATTCTTGAAAATAGCTCAACGTTTTCCTTTTTCATTTACATAAAAATAAAAATGTGTGTCGAGATTTGTTTTAAAGAAACAATATCTTACGTCATGGTATATTATAATTGTTTGTGTTATTGCATGCTCATATGCCACTGGGCATATTGCGGAAATAAATCTATACCTATTATAATGCAAATAGATTCTCCTATTCGCCACATTAGAGGTTAGATGATATAATATCAGCCCAGGTTTTGCTCTCATCTGATGACATTCGTGACGTATTTTCATGCCACGTGGTGTTAAATGGCCAATCAACGGTGTAGTTTCTGTGAAGCGTAGAAAACATGGAACAAAAACACACCTCACCGGACAACTTTTAAATCAGAGATTTCGCCAGACTCTTCCGTCGTTACCAGAACAATCAAGTCGTGCAGTACATGCATATGTGAAAGTTACACAATACTAATGCGACATACTTTTATAATATAAAAGTATGTCGCATTAGTATTGTGTAACTTTCACATATTCAATATTATTATTCAATATTATTATGAACGTATTTCTTTTGAATTCATGTTGACGTTACTCACGCAATTTCAAATTAAAGGTAGAGAAATCCACGAAATGCAGTTTCGGTCTTCAGATTGTTACTCAGCAAACCTGGATACGTGAACCAACGTTGTTCCAGTGCTGGGCCAGTGTCGCAGACGGTGGCCCAGCATTGAAACATTATTGTGTCACGTCCATGTTTACTGAGATAGTATTGTGAGAGTGTCTTTCACAGTTCTTCTTCCGGGTGTAGATATTGTTCTTCTTGGCAGTATAATAATCTATACAAACATCTGGACGTTTCCCATCATATTCGCCTGTTGTTCGTCTTCAGATGGAACGCAAACATCCTCACATTAAGACTGGTTGACATAAGTCACCGGTTTATATGTGAATCAATCAGGACAAGCAGGGAGTGGTGTAAGGAATAGTGATTTATATTCAGCAGATAATATTCTGTCAGTATAAAATAACGGGGTTAGCTGTAAAAATCTAAATATGCGCATAATTGTGTTCATAAAGTGGACGATTCCCCATTTCCATGATTCATAACACACCGACGCCCGAATACAACCGTAATATTATGTGACGTATGACCTCGAACGGCTATATCTCCCAATGTTCAATCTTCATCATGCCTCTCCCAGAAAACACGATATGTTGACCTAATGTTAATCTAATGTTGGGCCAGAGTCGCTAGTAGAGTCGGGGTCGAAAGGGGGTCATGTTAACCCTTTAACTGCTGGTGCCGCATATATTCGGGCTTTTATTTTTTATCAGCACATTAAGTACCAGATTTTAAATATGTAAAATGTGACATCAACCAGCACGATTTTAAAAGAGTTGACTTCCATTTTGTCAAATCTGAATAATTTTCATTCACTTGTAGTTGTGGATTGCGTCAGCAAGACACAGCTTCAAGTGGGTAAAAATTCAAATTGCATAATTTGGCGGTTAAAGGGTTAAGGGAACAAAAAACCTCAGTATCCTTGAAAATGTGACATTTATATGGCTAGAATATAATTATGATAGCTTATTGTAAATACTCGTGATAAGGTCAGGTCAAAGGCAATACCATCAAATCATATTTGCATCATCATTAAAATAAAATTTCAACATTGTCGGAGCTATGAATTGACAATATCATTAGCATTGCTTGACTGGGCGTTACCGTATAGGAGAAAAGCCCAATACAGAACAGTTTTTTCTATAGTATTTTATTATGAGCATTGATATTTCTGCCAGTCTGCCACATTGCTTTGCGTCATTATGTAGACTTATCGATTACTGGAGAATACGTTACAAATCACTGAAGATTAGTCACTCAAATACCAGACAACGGCACAAATCGCTACTCAACCAATACGATATCACACCGGTCAGGTTGTGGCCTCAATCATTATAACGATATTAATTCTTTTAGTGCAGGGACCGTCTTTATGCGTCAGAATCTGACGTCTCGGGACGTCAGATTCTGACGTCTATAGACGGTTTCAGCACTGAAAGGTTTCACCAACCGACTTAGGGGTTTTGTCAAAGTAAAAAATTTCCAAAAATCCGAGAAAAACTCGGAAGTGGGTGGGTGGGTCAAGCCCCAACTCGGATTTCTTTTATTTTTTAGAAATATTGTGTATTTTGTGCTGTTTTTTCGTTGCACATGTTTCCATATAATAAAAAAATAAATGGATAGGCGGGTGGGTGGGTGTTGTCTGGACAATCCGAGTTTTTCTCGGATTTTTGAATTATTTTTAACTTCACAAGACCCCTTAAGTCAAACAAAATAGTCTTAACTATCAACACGTGATCATGTCTCAACCAATCAGCGAGCTTAAGACTGACATCTCAATTAGCTGGTGACATATGCAAGCTTAAAGTTTCAAAGTATCCGTTGAAAATACATGATTGGAGGGCGACTTAGCTGTGTCGGTTGATGAAACCGGCAGTAGGGGTTCCATATTGGTTAATATATTTGCCGTTGATCCAACATTGAACCATTATTATAGCTAATATGTTTATAATAATAATAATATAATAATAATAATAATAATAATAATTTTTTATTTAAAGAGAGTAAACCCAATGAGCATTTGCCCATCTTCCTTGGGGCCCTCAAACATTCAAAAATACAAAATACATAATACATAAGTAATAATGAATAAAGTAATAATATATATACAGCATAATCAGAAAAGAGTCTTTAAAACATGTATATGTACTGCCGTGCAAAGGCAAAAAGCAGCATCTGCTTACTATACAAGTAAGCATATACTGCCTCTTGTCTCTGCAGAGCAGTGTAAGCTATGTACAAGCAATAATGATAATATATATACAAAATTGAATAACATAGTTGTTGAACAATATATGCTACATTGTATCGGCGAATTACTTAATATTATCTATATTTATTTTCTTCTAAAGTTTTTTTAATGTACAAGTTCTTGAATTTGGTAAATGTTTTTAAAGATTTTATGTTTCCTGGTAAGGCATTCCATATAATTACGCCTGTGTATGATAAGGATTTATGATGTGTTCTAGAAACGAATAATTTTTTATTGGCTGAAGATCTAAGTGAATAATTCGAATGGTCTTTAATATTAGTAAACATAGTCTGTATATATTGAGGCGCATTACCATTAACTGCTTTATAGACAAGACTAACCTGCTTAAATTTTACTATTTCATTAAACGGTAACCATTTTAGCTGTTGAAACATTTGTTTACTTGGGGTTAGGGGAGGTGCTTCTAATATTAATCTTGTTGCTTTCTTTTGGATTTTAATGATTTTAGTCTGATTTTCTTTCGAGCAGATACCCCAAACTGAGCTACAATATTCAATGAGTGGTTTAACATAATAATCATAATATTTAATCCTGGTTTCTAATGGCAAGTATTTTCTAATCGTTCTGAACAGGAATAAACTGTAGGAGGTACACTTTCTGACCTGAGCGACCTGCATAGTCCAGGAGAGAGTATTGTCTACATTAACCCCTAGTAGTTTTGTACTGTTTACTTCATCAATTATAGTATTACCTATTTTTACATTTGCTGAATTGCAAATAGTATTTATCTGAACAGATTTCTCTCTATTAGATATAAATAAGGTTTTAGTTTTTTCAATGCTAAGTACCATTTTGTTTTGAAGACACCATCTATCCAAACTGACTGCACATTCTTGTAGTTTTTTAATTATTTTATCTTTGGTTTTGTGTTCAACACTCTCAACTGCATCATCTGCGAATAGGTTGATGTCACTTAAGTATTTTTCTAGAGATATATCGTTGATGAAAATAATAAAAAGTGTTTACATTAATCATGGTATACTCAACTGTGTGTAAATACGATCAATAAACGAATGAATGTAACATTAGGCCACTTTTATTAGCATACCGACTAATGCACATAACTAAAATGCAGACACGAAAATGTGATGCAAAATTTAGAACACGAATATGTTATTTACAGCATATATACCGCATTAATTTTGAATTTTTAATTTATTTCTTTGATAAATACGTTTACGTTATTTATAAAAGACATTCCTTACACATTGTTTTCAATGTTTTTCATATGTACATGAAAATTTATTTAATAAATAGATGTAAAAGGGAATGCGACAAACCTATTTTATAACCTTAATATGTAACATTAATTTTACATTACATAGCATTATATGTGAATGTGTCGACAGGGATCATAATACTTTACTATAATTTAGAAATGCCCGATATATGTATAATGAAACAACTATCATTCAATTACAAGTCACATTTTGATTTGCTAATTAGGACTACATATATTATATGTTACATTATAATTATAGATGTGATATTTGTGTTTGAGTTATTCTATATAGATTTTCCTTTGTATTTTTAGAATGTCATGTCTTTATTTCTTCAGAAGTACATAATACTATATTATGCATTTCTGATTTTATGCAACTCATTGTGCCAACACAACTTTTGTTGCATAATAAACTCGGGTGGTTTACATTTAATTCTCGCGATCCTCGGTCTCATTGTGAGTCTCCTGACCATTTTTATTTATTGTGATTATTTAAATGGTTCTTTACATTTTCTTTGTTTGGTAAAATAAACCAATCTGTCACGTCGGCTTACCACAAAAAACCTAGATTGGAGGACGTACCCTCGGTGTGACAGAGTTGTGTATATTATTTTATGCTAACATAATGTACATTTTTCGTCAAGATACTAATGACGAACCCTATTGATTTTAAATCAATTTAAAATACTGTGCAGGCAATCCAATCAACGCTACCATTGAATTTAGTTTGGTATTTGTTATGTGATCTGAGTATATGTAGAATTGTATTAGACATTACAGTTATTTGTCATTACAAATTAGTTACTAAAATATCATATTCAATTTCTCAAACTAAATATAATTAGGTCAGCAAAACAGAGCTGTGTGTGTTTCAATCATTGTTCTGTACTGGAAATAGAGGGAAAAGGCAGTTTATCTTGAGTTCGCACTTTTACAGCACGCGTTGAGAAATCTAATTGCACATTTATGCGGAAACAGATGATCAATACCATATATCGTCGCCTCGGAGCTAAAGGATCCTATCTGACACTCGTTAGAGTGGCAGATAGGATCATTTAGCTCCGAGGCGACGATATGACTATTAATGTACTATGCTCAAATTGATAATCACACCACGTTTTACCGTCATTTAGTAAGCATATGATGCTCACCCAATCTTAGTTTAATGTTTGGCCATACGTAGACGATGGACCAACAATAATCCCAAATTACATCAACATCTTTCATCTGCAGTTATCACTGGTTATGAGTGGTGACTTTTCAGAGCAAGCGATTAAATCGTGTTAATTACCATTCAACCGTCATGACAAATTGAAACGCTCGATCCGACCTCACAGATGTATGTGGGTGTATCTTCAGCCAATGAGGTTATCACATAACCTCCTTGGTACAACCAGGCAGGTCCCTGGTAAACATATTGCCGACTAAATCGTTTTGTAAAAGTAGTGTTTTATAGGTGCTTCTGTCATCAAATGTTCGCATGTGACCGTCAGTGATTACATGATGTACGAGGTAGACCATGATAAAGTGACTTAATATGAGATATTCCTGGCACAGAAACTAATTATTTCCGCCAATCTTCTGATTACCTATCCGTCTCAAGGACATTCCTCAATCCTGGTATTGTGTCTGCAGATAGCTCTGTTATAAACGTCACATGAATCTGTCCTCCTGTACGACCGGCAGCTTATGACAAATAGACGCAACCAATGCATTATAGAGAAAATAGCAAAGACGGGTTTTACAAAAAATGTCCAGACGGTGTTCTGTAACATGTGATATACATGTACACTGTATACTATACATTACCAAACACAACAGGGTATGTAACAACCAGAGTAGAGTACTGATGATCTTAATGGTGTAACAAGCGAGAATTATGAAGTATTCATGCTTTGAAACTAAAACGGCAATTTTGTGTTGCAATAATTTCATTGTAAATACTAATTAATACAAGACTAGCAAAATCATCTAAATTACGTATAGTATACTATCATGTTGTCGTTACATTTCCGAAGATTTTGTACTGGGAATGATTACTATTTTTCGGATATGGGAATACATTTTAATGTTCATGTTCATAGAAGGCCTAGTCAAAATATTCAAAAATGTTAATGATTAGCTGCGCTACATTTAAATAAATACTTTTTGCACGTGGTGCAGTGTATTATATTTATATGACTATTTTATCATGCAATAGCAGCACTTTTTTATAAAGTACACACCGGAATAATTTGTCATATCTACACGAGGAATCAATAAAAACGAGATAGCTCTTGCTACCCCCTACCCCTCCACAGCTTGACCATGGCCCATGGACAGGAGTCATTTCACAGATCAGTGAGCCATTGAACCAATCCAGATGCCAGTACATGATACGCATTGACAAGCTAATTAGCACTTTATTTGTCACCTACTTGACAAAGGCTATCGACAAATTACTACCCAACAAACACGAAACATTATCCCGATGTTGTGTCAATGTTGGGACCACGTTATAGGCGGTGGACTAACATTGACCCAGTATTTGGTCATATTTCGCCTTTGCTGGGTAACTGGCTGCTCAAATCCTGGGAGAGTGAATATTGCTTTACGTTGCTCTTTGCACAATCATGGCAATATCGCGACAGAAGGAAGCCCGAAGCCGGGACTATGTCCTATTTTTATTTCGAATGACTTCAAGAGTTCTTTCTAGTGCACATAGCCATAGGCAGCACTGTACACTACATTCCTTTGAACAGTTTGGAGCACTGTATATAACAACCACGATGATAAATATCCACCCTGACCGGGATTCGAACCTGGTACCTTCAGGTTACAAGCCCCAGTCGATACTAATGAGCCATCGAGGCCGGCCAAACCAAATCCTAGGAGAGCGAATAGAGGGAAAACCATAGTCCTCTATAAGTCCCAGGACTAATACCTGGGTAGCGTTTCACTAAGCGATCTTTAAGGCAAAAATGATCTTTAAAACGCCAAATCCTCCTTAAGTAAAGATTTATCCTTAATTAAAGAGTTGACTGTTTCACGAACGATCTTTAAGGAGTGATCTTTAAGTGACCCGTTTCACTAAAGATTTTTAAGGCGAAATCTTTAGTTATAAAGACGAGATTTAAAAAGTGGTCGGGGGCACTCTTTAAACAGTTAAAGACGATGGTTAAAATATGTTTATTCATGAATTTGAATCTGTATTTTATCATTTGCGTAGAAAACGACAGCGCATCAATGATAAAAGTTGTAGGCCTAATCAGATGTTATATTTTTTCTTGAATTAATTATTCGTTTTACTCACAGTTTCGCTGATTATCTTCAACATTGATTTAGGCTACTCTAGGCCTACTGTTTATACCTATTTAACTCTAGAATAAATGGCTATAGCGATCTAGAATATTTGATTCTAACCTAACCTAAACAAATCCTCAGTTATGTGGCGGTAGCTGGTAGATATATAGGCCTAGTATTCCTACCCAGACATTGTACAAGTTTCGTGTGTGTACAATAATGTGTAGTCTAAGCCTAGCCTATATAGTGCGGTATGGGCTGGTAGGTGAAATATACCATAGGCCCTATATCTCATACAGGCAGGCGATCGACATGCTTGGTTGCCTTTCTCCCAGAGGCCATACAATATAGGCCTAGGCAAATAACATTATAGGGGTGGCGCATTGTAAAGTTTGGCTAATATAACATATGCCTATAATTGAATTTATAATTTCACCAGGTAGGCGTCGATAGGCCTACCTTCATATTCACAAATAGGCCTACCCTGTGCTCTTGTCCTGTCACGGTCTGACGCACGGTCCAACGTCCAACGAGATTGCTATAAATGTACTGTTATTCAACTTGATCTGAATATAATTAGGCCTTAAGTGTAGACATTACGTTATTTATTATTATATTTTATATATCCTTAATATTATTATCGCAAAACTTGACTGACTTAATTACATTTAAAAACAAAGAACTTAGGCCTATTGGTAGTGGTGCATTATTCCATGGTAGACTACACGTGCTCCGGTGAATGTTTACAAAACAATGATGTCATGCAGCTGTCGTCAGATTGGTCAAAAACAACGGATGTTGTGGTGTATCCTGTGATATGATGATCGTGCATAAATTATTTGGCACATGGCGATAAAGATTAGGATATAAGGTAAAGATCGCGTTAGTGAAACAGTCAGACAGAAATATCTTTAGAACACTGCATGATCTTTAGTCTAAGGATATTCTTGCCTAAAGATCAGTGAATGTTAGTGAAACGGGCCCCTGCTGACGTCCAGCTATAGTAGGTGACCGAGTGATATTAGACGTTGCTCAGTGTAGTAAATGACACAATACTCTCAGATACGTTGATGTTCATTCATTCATTTCAGCCGTTACATCACAATCACACTTGATTGGTTGTACCTTCGAAGAGTGATTACACAAAAATGACTACAAAATTCTAGCTGCAACACCTTCTCACAAGGCAGCTAAATCTATTGGCCAAACATAAGCACGCCAGTCTTTGACTTCTCTTGACTCAACACTCAGCCGCAGATGCTCTGCACTACTAGTACTAGTCCTCGAGGGGGCATAGACATGTGTACATTGTTGGGTTAGATGCAATGTAATGTTTCTTTTGTGCTTTGGGTCAGTATTGCTAAAATGATTGTGTACGCTCACTGCACTGGTAGAGCTCAGGAATAGCTTTTTTCTAGTATATTATCATTTTCTCTATCATTTTCGGTCCTTGCATTATGGCTCAGTCTGACTTCACCAGGATTACACGAGTTGCTCTGGTAATGCGTAGCTGTAATCTGCTATGGCGTTAGTGTTTTTAGATTTGATAAACACCATTATTATTGTCATCTCGGTTTTGAAGGGCCGTATCTGCCACTTCACAAAGTGGCAGATACGGCCCTTCAATAACGAGGTGACGATATTCAGTGGTGAGGATTTACTGACCAGGACCCGTATTTCGTACAAGCTACGATATATCGTAGTCTTCTGATTGGTCCAGATGCCCTATCGACCAATCAGAAGCCTGCGATATATCGTAACTTGTACAAGTATACCAGCCATGGAGTAGACCAGCAGGCTCGTCTATCACACGCTTTTATGATCCTTGCCCCTCACTGCATTAATCAAACGACGGCAGAATGTTGGGCGAATGTTTGTACAGATTATTGCTACACGTCTAATTTCCCCTGTAGTGTACTGTTCCCTGTCACTTCCCGTTGGGTTTTATTATATTTTTAATAATAAAGGACTCTGTCTGAGAAGACCTATCACATCCCACATAAAAACATTTCCCGTGTGGACGATTGATGTACATCAACGAGCCAGCGATGGCGATAATTGGTGGCTTCTAGCTCAGTGGCTAGAGCGTTTGCGTGTTATGCGACATGTATGTGAGGCATACCCACTTAGTGCACATTAATAAACTTGCCTAACCTTGTTTTGTTATATACAAAGTTTTTTTTAGTAAGTTTACATAATTTTTCACCAGAATTCGTCATAAAAAAATCTTGAAATTAGAGAGGCGTGTGTGACAGATACAACATTATATAATTAATTCACTAGAGTTAAAATTATCTAATTAAAATTCTATATAGTCTTATGTCCTCATACAACTATGGAAATTGGAACATCTAAAAGATATTTTCCCTAATAACTAACAACCACATAGAAATAACTTAAGAAAACGATTCTGAACAGGAGCACTGGTTAGGTTTTAAACAATAGTAGTTTCGTCGTCGACATATCCCTCATTTATATCTGACTCACTCAGTCTATTCACAACAGGGTCATGGCTAAATGACACGAAGAATTCATAATATAACGGGAATGATTTTTTTCGATACAGAGAACATGCAAGTCATTCTACTTATCTTCAGTTATTTCTGGTATTGTGGTAACTCGAGGAATAGACAAAGAGTTTTCTTTATTGGGAACAATTCACAACAGATCTACCTCAACATAATTATCTGAGTAATGATATCGAACAAACATATCGTATTAAACCATGATATAGGCTCGCCATTGGTGTCTATTTTAAATATTCTTAGAACCTTCTTTAACCCTTTAACCGCCGGTGCCGCATATATTCGGGTTTTCATTTTTTATTACCACATTAAGTACCACCTTTTAAACATGTTAAGGATAAAATGTGACATCAATCAGCAATATTTGAAAACAGTTGACCTCCATATTGTCAAATCTGAATAATTTTCACTCACTTGAAGTTGTGGATCGCGTCAGCGAGACACAACTTCAAGTGGGTGAAAATTCAGATTGAATAATTTGGCGGTTAAAGGGTTAATGTTGGTAAACTCAGACATGGTTTTGACCACGAGAAATATATATATATATATAATGACAATGTATAAAGAACGGAATCTATTATGTTTTCCCATCCGATATCGATATTTTTGCCTTGTCTCAATAGCCACAGATCTATAGAATTAAAAACGTCGATGATTGTCTGAGTATACATAGGCAAAATACAGGCCGTCATAAACATGATAAACACTGGCATAATAAACCCGTGTAAGTAAAGCCTGATATAGTATGGGCGCTGGGGGGTCGTTCGTGTCCATGTCTCTTTTAGAGCAAAACTTTATATTTTCTTTTTCTATATGTCAAGACCACCAGGAAAAGTTACGGTGACAAGCTCGGACCAAGTACGTTTTTTCTGCAGAGTCCATTTTGTCATAGGTCTATCAAATGCGATTTATTTTAGAGTGATATGAGAATGTGGCATATAAAACCCTGTGAGCTGCAAGGGGTTTTGTCAAAAACATGCAGATATTTGGACCAATGGCCAGCACTTTCCAACACAAGTACACATGGTGACATAGGTTGGGGTTGGGCTTCATAGGGGGGCTACCCCAAGGTCATGGTAAGGTCATCTCAAGGTCACAGCAAGGTCAAATCAGCTGAAGGCGTTCAAAATAGCTTATTTTTGTTGTTTTTGCTACAATTATGTTCACTTGAGAAGTCTAGGATGTCTTGAAATCCACCTAGGCCCCAACACGGACATGTCCCGAAACACCTCGAGAGGTTACAGGGATAATATAAGGGCTGGAGGGTTCTTGGCCCCATCAAATCACCCTTATGTCACCCATATCTGCTATGGCAGAAATGGTACGAAAATATTAAAGAAATAGACATTTCGACAAATAATCAGCACTTCTAATAAATTTGTCGGAACTCAACTGAAGTATAAATGGTGACATGGCTGGAGTTTGGGTTTCATAGTTACTCCCAAGGTCATGGCAAGGTCATCTCAAGGTCACGGGAAAGTTAAATCTGCCCAAAACGGTTGAAAATAGCTTATTTTTGTTGTTTTTGCTACAATTATGTTCACTTGAGATGTCTCTGGTGGCTTGAATTAACCTACTGAGACCCCAGTAAGGTGCTATACAATAATAGAAGTGGAACAACAAAAAACAACATCCGGTATGTGGTTTATTTGCATAAATCCAAAATGGCCGCCGTCGGCCATCCTAAATTTTTAACTTTCAACCTAACAGCTCTATAATTTTATGTAATACCTCAAATCTGACTAATTTAAATATCCTGATTTCATTTGAATAGTTAATTTAACGTTTCAAGGTCATCCAGAGATAAGAAAAAGAAGATCGCTGGCAATAACCACCATGAAGATGCTCTGTTTTCACCAACAGCCAACATTAACCTTCATGCTACAAAATCGTTAAGCTTAGAATCTATGAAATACCCCATTTCAGACTAAACTGAATTTGCTGACTTTATTAAGATTGTTATTTTACTTTTCAATGTCATATAACCATGATAACACCTAGGAAACACACTGTGCATTGTAGTGATCCGCTTTCATCAACGACCATGTTGAATGTTTAATTGTTGATATAATAGTCTTAAAGAGTGTAATTGCATGTGCCATTCTCGACTAGCACTATGTTGACTAATCCCATATCAGTGTTATAGGCCTTCGCACGTTTGAAGGTCAAATGCTGAAAAAAGTCCCAATTTTTTACTTGTGAACAGGGCTACGTTATTATTATTATTGGGAATTATGTTTCTTTATATTTTAAAAGAGATCTAGAGATCAAATTAAATATGATAATGATGAAATATATAAATGCATGTCTATCCCAAACACTGAAACCCGAATGAAAGGTAAAATGTAGGCCCAATAAGTAGGCCTATAGCCGAGGGGCCTATTGTGAATTTGTGGAGATATAATACATCCGTTTTTATATGATAAAATAATAAACCTACCATTTTAGCATGTATTTTAGCATGTATTTGGCAATGCACTTCGAGATAAACAGTGTTTTATCTGTGACAACAAATCTCATAAGCAAGTGTATACTATGTATCGAATATGTGAGTCTAGTCGTGCTTCATCTTTTCTTGCTGCAGTCAATTTCTTTCAGGATATTGTTTTTAACCGTATTTGTGACCTGCAAGATCCATGCTCTGTGTTTAAAGCAGATATATACTATCACAATGAATGTATGACTAAATATATGTATGAATATGACCCACGCTGTAAAGACACAACCCCTAAGCTGACTCCTACACAATGTGCCTGGTATCATGGGTATCAGGTTGTACCTGAGTTGGAGCAAAGACTTACAAATGAAAAGGGTTATGAACTGAGCTGCATAAGACATTACTTAAATAATGTTGACTATCAATGTCAGTTTCGCAACAGAGATGTAAAAATGTTCTTGATCAACCATTTTGTTAGTAACATTAGTTTTGCAATACCAAATAAAAAAATGATGGTATTTAATATATCAAATAATGCAGCCAGTTCATTAGCTGAATCTATCCGCTCTGTCGATCCAATACAAGTGTGTGCTAGTGAAATTAGAACCGCTCTTGATAATTATGACTTTGGTCTCGAAAACAGTTGCTGTGATGCCGAATATCTTAAAATTGCATGCAATAATATGAATATCACAGACACAATTCTTCTTTTTTTTGCATATTTTTTATAATTTTAACACTGACACATATCAGGAAGCAGCTGAATCAATAAGATATGCAAAAGGTGTTCATTTGAGTGCGATATGAATAAATACACCACTCGTTCCATGAATAAGGTGTGAGCCTTTAGGCGAACACTTTAATCGTGGAACATGTGCTGTATTTCCCCATATCACACGAAAAATGAACACCTTTTGCATATCTTATTGATATGCGATATGGGCTGATACCGATATACGTCGCATAGTGAAAACCACTGCACAGAGTGTGAAAATGACCAATAATAATCCCACCACTGAAGAAGATGGGGACCAATATAATAAAAATGCTAATGACCACAGGGACAGAAGTGATAATCTCTCCACTCAACGCTGCCGAAAGGTGCAATCTCTCTTCCAAATAATGTACTATGTTCACCACATTATGAATGCAGAGTCTGTCCATAATCTGGAACGAGGAGGTAAAATTCCCAGCAAACACAAAACATTTGTATAACATTTATACAACGTCGACCCAACGTCTTCGACGTTGGCACAACATTGTATAAACGTTATACAAATATTTTGTGTTTGCTGGGTTATAACCACCATTGTAAACCATGAAGGCCTGGCTCTAAGCTATTCAGAGCTGCGTAGATACCAACATGACCTTACATCATTTACAGTCCAGCACAACAAGGAAATAATTTCTATTCCTAGACAATTTGATCCTGGTCAGCTCACCTCAGGCGCAATTAACAATTGGGATCATGAAGGCGCAAATGTCTCAGAGCATGATACCGCGACTGTGTTGTTTCAAGACAAGCCCCCATCATCAACTTGCAAACCCAGGTTATCTGGCACTGACATCATACATGGACCACAATCTTTCAAGAAAACATTAAAATGTCAAGTGCTCACCGAATTTTTAAAATCTGTGCGACGTCCTGAATTTCCATTGTCATATGAAGTAAGCTATGTGAAGATATTTACAAACCCACAGACATCGACATAGCACATCTTAAAGATAAATCTGGGCCCTGGCCCGACTAGATGTGTCCCAACAGCAAGTAAATGTCTATCCCCTGTCACAATCCATGCCCTATTGGAATGCAAGTAACGCAATTTGGACAGAAGGGGTTATACTTTCGAAAATTCTGGTGTTTTTACCTGTCTTGCCATATCCAGTTACTGAATATACCACAGTATACCCTGAGAAATTTTGTATCACTTTCGTCAAAGTTGCTACAAAAAGGAAAACCTATGTACTGTGATGAGGGAGTGTACAGCATTGTATTAGGGACATTCAAATGATGCGTACTGACTAATTTTGCAATATAGTCCCAATGATGGGAAGATTTCATTTAGTGAAGACAGTTCACAAGTGCATTGGAAAATACCGAGGGGGAGTGGGGCTGACATGATTTGGTTGTAGGCTGGTGTCTTTGGTCCATCCATTATTTAGAATTCAGTATTAAATGGTGGTCACTATAAGCGGTCACTTGAAGGTTTACAGTTCCTTGCAGAATCAATCAGACGTCTGCTGTATAAGTTTCTTGCAGGGAAAGGCACTGCATCTTATTTCAAAGAGCTAAATATCACATACAATGTTGCAACAAAAAACTCTGCTGAGAGTCTTATATCTTTTAGCGAAATACCCGAGTCTTGTAAACTTATATCGGATCTCAACCTCTTCGCTAAGATACGCTATGCTCTAAATGAAAATTTTCAATTCTGGAACCAGCTCCTTTGTATGATGGACGTATATGACCTGCTGAGAGCTGACCGTGATGGTATATGATTCTTCAAATTACCTCCGTTGGTGCTCTATCTACCATGATCTATCTTGAACACATGTATAGACTGCCTGAAACTGCACCATCTGTGTATGAGCATTTCTGAAGCGGTAACTTTCCCATCAAGGATAAACCGGGCCGATTCAATGCTGTTGGAGGTGACCAGAAACTTGAGCAGAGTATTAACACCTCTTCGAAATGCAGTGATGTTGTTATAGGACATGCCAAGCAGAAACAATACCTAGCGCAATGGGATCTTATTTATCACGAAGTGATGGCAGTCCAAAATCTTCATGGTGAATCTTCGGGCATGATTAAAACTACACATGAATCAGTAAGCCACCATGCGTCATCCCAAGCTGTTACAACCCGCAATGAGTACTATTGCCAGGCAATGATGACAGGGGCGTATCCAAGGGGGTGCTCAGGGTGCTCGAGCACCCCCCTTAATTTCCATAGTGGTAATTTTCCAACCAAAAAATTTATATACAATTAATTCACCAGTGTCCGACATGTTGGTTCCAGCCCCCTCCATACCTAAATGTATACCCCTTCCCATTTAAAGGGCTGGTATCTGGGATGCATCATTGGCGCCATTAACAGATTAAAGACTCAGATTAGACAAGGAACTGGGCAAAACAGGGTGTTCTATTCAAATAACCTCTGTGCAAGACTGTTCAGTAGCAATGTACTTATTTTTATCGCACTGCTCTCTTATGGAACACTTTACCTTTTGTTATCAGACATGCTAGTAGCTTGCAGATTTACAAGAAGAACCTGAATGAATTATATCTCACCATGGTAAACTTATTTGATGTGAATAATCGATGTACCTGGAGCCTGGCTTGTGCTTGTGTAAATTGTCGAATATAGCAGAATATTTTGTGTCTCAAACTACCTGTGCAATTTGAATCGGCTGTGAGACGGCTATTTGAGCTGTCACCAGCCACGCATGACTAGGGACGGAGAGCTCCGTTGTCGATACTCATGTGTTGGCAGCTGAACGATAATCTGCGAATGTTGCATTGTGTTGTCTGCCTGGCTCGAATTCAGGCCGGAGACAGTCTCTGATATTGTTCGGAGCAGACCGACATCACTCTACATGATCACGCTTGTCATGATCTGACTTAGCGTATTACCACATGGCATGAATGGCTGTTCCCCTCAAAATTATCATTTGTTTTTATTCTGTTTTATCTTTAGGTTTAGTGATTTTTCAGTCGCCTTTGTTTCTAGACGAGGTGGGTCGTTACGCTGAATTTCAAAGATCTCTAATAAAATGATTTACTCCTTGAGTTTGGGATTGTTTTTCCTCCAGTCTAATATTGCATATGTGGTACTACACAGCATATTTCGGCTGCACGACGGCTATATGAGCTGACGTCAGTAGATGCATTCTGGGTTTATAGTATTACTTTTATTTAGGGATGTATGTAGGCCCATGGTAAAATTAGGAGTGTCATTAGTTTTTACTATTTTTCTTTTAAACATACCCTAGTTGTCTGTCCTTTTATATAATAAACAACTAAAGGATTTGGAGGTTTTAATTAGGTTTCTACGCTTTCTAGAGTGTCCTTTTTTGCTACACTGTGTAGAGCACAGTGTATCTATTCTATCTCTGGTTCTGGTGCGGGAAACAGATGATAGACAATTGTCGGTTATTTTATTTTTTATGTGTACATATTCGCAAAATTTATAATCTATACTATTTATGTACATTTTTAAATATCATGTACACAAAAGCATTGCTATTTTAAACACTGGAAATGATGCTGCCTTACATGATAAGTATGGCAACACCTATAGCCAGTGAACAGTTGGTTTTATATTATACTGTCATATTATTTTATTATATAATTTTAATTCACTAATTCGGTTGATAGGTATTACAGGTCGTCTCGACCCGTTCCTGTCAACCAAAGTTAATAACATGTTCAAAAAAATACCCAATTAATAATAATGATAATGTACCATTTTTGCATGTTTTTAACTGGAAGTCAAATAAATGATAGCCACATAGCCCCTATGTGGCGACAGAAGCAAATCTTTACAATGCAAATCTTTAAAATTTGACCATTCAGAGCACCTAAAAGTAGGAATTTGTTGTGAATGGTTTTCTTTCTCCTGTTCACCCTTAATTAGTGTGAGATGTTTTCAAACATTCACTTTTTTTTTGAAAAGAAACAGAGTAAAATATATCAACTTTGTGTTAGTTTTGGCGAATAATTGAAACGTTGAGCGAAACTTGAAACAACGTTATGGAGAATAAATATGCTAAGATTCATGATAATTATCATAGAATACCTTGAAACAACGTTGTTCCAAAGTAGATATGCTAAGATTGATGGTAATTATTATAGACTATCCTACCCTATGATAATTATAACACACCACAAGCACAATCCACAGTAGGCTATGGGGATCGCTTGAAACGGACAACGGCTTAGAGTTGGACGTGCTGCCCTCTCAAGCGTTGCATAAAATAAAATAATAAGGCCCACGGGATGAAGATTATTCCTCAGTTGCCATGATTCTTTCAATTTCCAAAATTTAAAGCTGCATAACTGTTTTGTTTATTTTATTCAGACGATTAATCCATGGAGAATGGTGTTTTATTTTTTTATTTTACTGCTCCGGTTACTGAGTTATTAAGGATTTAATTTTGTTATTTTTTTAAATTGTTGCCCCACAAAAACAAGCCTGATCACAGCGGAGTAAGACATACTGTCTATATAATCAGGACATTAAAAGTACCAAGTGGCAGATAACGGTCATCATAGAAAAAAAGAGAGGAAGACTTTTAAAATAATTGTTATTTTTTAAGTGATCATAGATACATTTCACAGTACAATGTGTATTGTCTCATATCAGTTAGACATATCTAGAAGTTATTACTTTGTGTGATATGGATGATATCTGCATGTAATGTCATGTTTAATATCGGTACCGGTATTGAGAATGTCACTCACTTGAAAAATAGAACTCTATTTCGGTAAGGTGCTTTTAAGTGTGGGCCAACATCAGAGCCTTTGGCCCGCCATTAAGACGCTCTCCCCAGACCGTGAGAAATTGTACTCGGAATTGACATCAAATTCAGTGATGTAAATCATCGTTTTCGCTCTTTGGATTTTCGTGATTTTCTTGAAAAACATTTGCATTTTTTTGTTAGGTATCTCATGGACATTTCAAAATATAGTCAAAATGCTACTATTTTATTTCATCGTAAATCATCACATACAGTGATATACATCGCGCTATGCGGTAAAATAAAATAATATTTAAAAACATCAGATTTTACTGTAACCGATTTGACCCAGTATCCTCCATCTAGATCTGCGGCTGGTTATGAGGGCTTTGTATCTCAGCTAACACGAGGCATTGATCCAATGGCAGAATAATGTCGGCCCATCGTCTGCGGTACTGGCCCAACATTTTGCCGATTCAGTTCAACGTATGTGTTTGCTATTAAGGGGGTGGTTTCGTGCTGGCCAATGTAACATTATATCGGCCCATAACCTCTCCGCTATTACATGAATATTGTACACACACCGAATCACTACTTAATAATACTTGATGGTGTACCGCATGGTGAACTAATTCCGCTACATTTACCCAGTTTTAGTGCATTTATAAGGCCTTTGAAACAATGATTGTTTTGGACGTTTTAGGTTATTTTAATCGAAATAAGCAAAACAGTTATGCAGCTTTAATTGTTTTAGGTCCTATTTGAATTTTTCGTATTTTCTCAGTGCAATATATAGACCTCCAGTATAGCCACTGACACGAAATAATTCAGATACAGCTGGAACTCAATAGTTTTTTTTTACCAGAGACGAAAATTGGCAGTAAAGTTGTTTTAAAAATGTGGAATTACAACCACTACTAACACAAATATCTGATATAGGCCTAACTGATGATGAACTGGAATATAACATTTGCATTAAAAAATATTCTGCCATAGGGGAGGGTGGCAAATAAATAAGGGTGAAATAAAAATAAATATCTCAGGAATTTTAAGTGATCATTAGTAAACGTTGTAAGCATTTTAATGGTCCACAACTTTTTTCAATGCCATGTTATCACTTTTAATAGATGATTCTTGCATAATTAGGCCGTACATAATTGCATACTCGGCATTCCACAAACAAGGTTGCATAATTATTATCACAATGAGGGTGACCCAACGTTTGATTAATATTATTGTTGCTCTACCGTCTGTTACGCTGGCCAAACAATAACGCAACATTGGATCGACAGCTGTTTATTTTTATCTAGCTCATTTAATATACCTAGTAGTTCGCACTCGTTATTAAATGAGCTAATGATCATGTTTACGGGGTTTTTTCATCGTGTGGTTGTGTTAGCTTAAATAGTTGAACTAGAGTAGGCTAGGTTAATCTGTAATTAATTAAAATTGACATTTCAGCCAGTATCTCATATCTTCGTTTTGCAGCAAAGATACCACAAAATCGCACTATTTGATGTTTATTTTTTCAAAGGCATGCCCCCTATAGGTCCCTGCTGTTGAATGGTTTCTTTGAAATCTGAGCACCCCCCTTAATTTATTTCTGGATACGCCACTGGATGACATTTATTGAAGAACAGGGCTCTCCTCTCTCTTTGACTTTTTCTCAAACACTTCCAAAATGTTGTTACAAAAGTTATAATGTCAGAGGATATAAGAAAGTGACTCGCTAAATGCCCATTTCAAAGAAAAGGAAAAATAGTAGAAAACGATTAAAAAATCGGTGAAAGAAATAAATATCGTGGAGAAGACATTTGAAATTGCACGTGATCGTGGCCTCACCACTGAAGATCTCTTAAGATTTGACATTGCGCCTTCTCCTCTTATCTTTACTGAAGATAGCATGATGACTCATCCAAACAAAAGTAATCTACTGAAAGAGCTGGAAGTGTACCTAAACCCTGAAGATTATTGCTATAAACATAAAGTAAACGCTTCATTCGTCATTGATGTCATGGCAAATCTACGAAAAGTTTCCGTCTCTCCTACTTCTCTCCGTCTCTCCTATTTCCAAGATATTGTTTTAGCTTTAGCCTCCCTTTGTTCAGTATACCATCAATACGGCAGATGTGATTATGTTTTTGAAATGTATTCAGAATGTCCTTCAACGAAAGTCTGTGAGAGAAGGAGACGCAGCGAGGTGGTACCAATTGAGTATAGTTCAGTTAAGCCAGGAAGGCCTTTGCCAAAAAAGATGGAAACATTCAGGCCATCAAATAATAACAAACTAAATTTGGAAACACTGATTTACTGTCATGTACATGTACATATCCCATTGTAGTTAGTCAGGTAACCAGTGATGATAAAACAAGGCAGTGTACAATTGTTCACAAAGGGAACGAAACTGCTAAGACCCACCTTCATTCTGAATTTGAAGAAGCAAATATTCGTGCCCTAGAAGCAGGACATAATGTGTGTGTCGTGACTTCGAATGATACCGATGTAAATACTAATTGTAGCCCTGCTTTATCATGAAAATGTTTCTGCAGTGCAATCTTCACGAACTCTGGGTACGAGCAGGAGTAGGAGACATTACTAGATACATCCCATGACATACCTTGTATTACCGGCACTACATAGTCTTACAGGTTGTGACATAGCTAGTGAAGTTGGCACCAAGAAAGTGGGTTTGAAAGCAAAACCAAATACATCTCTATACTTCACCGACCCTCACTCCGGTCATTATTCAAAAGGCTGAGCATTACTTGGTAGATGTTTTGAAAAAGGCAGTGAATGTACAACTTTCACTGATCTTCGAGCTGACATGTTCCACTTCAGTAAAGCTAGTTCAATCCACAATATACCGCCAACCAGTGAGGGACTATTGCCCCAAATAAAACATGCCTTCTATAATGCCTACACGACCATGCATGCGTTAGAACTCCTCTTCAATCCTGAAACCACAGAAGTAATTGATCCAGAGGAGTTTGGCTTTGAACATCATGGTCAATTGATACCGGACACATCTTGGAAAGCCCTTAATCCTTATTGGTCAGTCTTCTGTTCGTGTAGTAAATGTGCTAATATAAACTGCTCTTGCAGAATGGCTAGGGTGTAGTGTGTAAAATTCTGCAAATGAAGGAAAACTTCATCTATTTCCTGTGGAAATGTAGTTGTATAAATGGGTTATGGTTGGCTATGGTTGGTTATGGTTGGTATAGGTTGCACATACATACATGTACGTGTAAATATATAACTGTTGCTAGCAGTAATACTGCTAATTAGGTTAGTTACGATCACTCTACTTGTACAAGTAGTGTCGTCGCAATATATAATGTTAATTGAACTCAAATTGGTTGAATAATAACACAACATTATACTGTATGCTCACTGGATAAAGACGAAATTCCTGATTTCTAATTATTGACAACCATGTCAAAAATAAGAAATACGGGAATTTCGTCTCTATATCTAGCCTAAATGGTAAGTGCGCAGCACAAAAAATTAAACAATTTTTGCAGTTCTAATCTATGGCCATGTTTATATCATATGGTCATATTAAGAAGCCAAAAAAAATCACCAATTTTTTGATGATTTTAGACCTGGGCATGTCCCTTTAAGACTTATGAAGCTCATAATAATTCATCAAAGTTATGAACTTTAACGAACAACGCCGCCTGAACCAAATAATGAGACAAATCAAGTTCATAGCAATTCATCAGAGTCCATGAAACAGTCCCTCATGAACTTTCATGAACTAGCCATAAACCAAATTAAGACTAGTCAAGCTCATAATAATTCATCAAACTGATGACATTTAGCGAACAACCATGATCTAAGTAATGAGACTAATCAAGTTCATAATAATTAATCACAGTTCATGAAACTATCTCATGAACTTTCATGAACAAGCTATGAACTGAATTGATTCTACCAAGTTCATAAAAATTCATGACTGTTCATGAAACTCTCCATATGAACTTCATAAACTAAATCATGAACCAAATTAGTTAATCAAGTATTCATTTATGATTATGATTTGTCATGAAGTGTTTTTGATGAACAGTTCATGAACAGAGTTCATGAACTGGCTTGATAAACCATCGATGAATGTTCATGACTGTTCATGAACATTCATCAACGTTCATCACTTGATGAAGCTCATCTCACCGGTGTGTGTACGATTATGCTATATTAAATTTGTGTTACCAGTAACGATTGTGTTCAATTTGACTCCAACATACTTGTGTGGTTATTCTTGAATATCTTTCAATATGGATTTCATTGAGAATAAACCGTACCCTGGGAAATTGAGAGTAAGTTTGACTTTTGTTGATAATTTTAATCCAAGTTTCTCCCAATTATTTTTTGATTATCTTTGAATATCATTCAATATGGATGTCATAGGAGAATAAATACCGTACCGTGGAAAATTGAGGCTAAGGTTGAATTTGGTCGATAATATTGATCCAAGGTACCGGAAATATTCCAAATATGTCCAAGTAGTAACATTTAACTGTTCCACGTGCAATTTTGGATGTGTGACAAATAAATGACATTTCTCATAGTTTTGAAACAAAAGCGATAAATAGCCGTATTTTATAAAAAAAAAACACCTAAAATTGTAGTTATAAAATATCCCACAACTGCATTAACAGCTCACATTTTCACTATGGTTATTGCCAGTCATCTTGTTTTTGATCTCTTTATGACCTTGAAATGTTAAAATAACCATTCCAATGGAATGAGGGTGTACAAATTTGTCAGAAATGAGGTATTACATTTGATTCTAGGAATAGTAAATCAAAATTTAAAAATTCAAGATGGCCGACGTGGCCGTTTTGGATTTACGCAATTAAATGGAATACCAATTTTTTTTGTCGCTCCCATTCCATTATTGTGTAGCACCTTACTGGAGTCTAGGCAGTTTCCAATTCATCATAGGCATCTCAAGTGAATATAACTGTAGAAAAAACACCAAAATAATATATTTTCAACGGTTTTTAGCCGATTTGACCTTCCTGTGACCTTGAGATGACCTTACCATGACCTTGGGGTAGCTTCTCTATTAAGCCCAGCTCCAAGCCATGTCACCGTGTGTACTTGGGTCGGGTTCCGACAGATTTGTTATAAGAGCTGATTATTTGTCCAATATATATTTTTTTATAACATTTTCGAACCAATTCTGCCATATCAGACAGGGGTAACACAAGGGTGATTTGATGGGGGTAAAAACCCTTAAACCCTTATTTCATCCCTGTAACCTCTCGGGTGTAAGTATAAGTCCATGTTGGGGCCTAGGTAGGTTTCAATACACCTAGACATCTCAATTAAACATAATCGTACCAAAAACAGCAAAAATAAGCTATTTTCAACGTTTTCAGCTGATTTGACCTTGCTGTGACCTTGAGATGACATTACCATGACCTTGGGGTAACTCCCCTATGAAGGCCAACCCCGACCCATGTCACCATGTGTACTTGTGTTGGGAAGTGCTGGCCATTGGTCCAAATGTCTGGTTTATTTAAATACTTTTTTGACAAAAACCCCTTACCACTCACAGGGTGTATTATATGACACATTCTCATATCACTGTAAAAAAAGGTTAAATCGCATTTGATAGAGCTATGGTGAATCGGCCTCTGTAAAAAAAACGTACTTGGTCCGAGCTTGTCACCCTGACTTTTCCTGGTGGTCTTGACATATAGAAAGAGAAAATATAAAGTTTTGCTCTAAAAGAGACATGGACACGAACGACCCCCCAGCGCCAGGACTAATAAACTGATAACGAAATATGTATGATAATAGAACGTACCAACGTTTTTTCCTGTTGTATAATCAACCCTTTGCCTGTTGATCGCGACTATTGTTGTTTTTAATATGATTTATTATCCGATAATATCACTGTTATTGGGAATGAAATTAGTGTTTAGACATCAACATTTGTAAATGTTTGGTCTCAAATTAAACAAATATGAGTAATTTTCAACAACTTGAGGTTGTGGGTCGCGGTAGCGAGACACAACCTCAGGTGGTTGCAAATTTAAATGAATTAACTTAGCACGATAAGGGTTAAAAAACTGTTTCGACAAAATCATGTTTGGGCCAGATGTAATCGTGTAATAGCTATGTAGGCCTAATTTGCGTGAGCAAGTTGTGCATTGTGAAAATTTATTCAGGCTTCCGTGGGCTTTTGATGGATGGGCGGGGGTGTTATGTTATTGAAGATATTGTGATAAGAATATATTATGGTTACAATTGCAAGTCTACATTAGCCTAATGTTGGGCTACTGTTTACGACGTTTCCCCAACATCTAACCAACATTGTGTTTAAATGTATCGCCTGCTGGGCCTGTACCATAAATGCCAGCAAACACTTGGTTATGATCCAATGCTGGGTTGCTGGTTGAGCCAGCGTCACAGACGGCGGGCCAACATTAAACCAGCATTTGGTTTAAGTCTCGTGCTGGCTGTTCTATAACTGTACTGTACATGGGTACAACATTACCTGAAAATTGAGATGAGCCTTGAATAAAAGCCAAATTACTGCACAAAATATCTCCTAAGACGCTCTCATACAGGAAGAACCTTAAAGAAGAATACAAAATAGGATTGACTTTGTGCGGTTTCCTTTCCACCCTGAATGTTTTCTATATATTAATTTCCACATTGTTGATGAAATGATATGTTCTAACAGACAATCAAGGTTGATGTTAGTCCACAGTTGTTAAAGGGGCCAAAATAAAAAAGGTTGATTTAAGACAAGTATTTATCACGCCACAATGTATAACACAATAGAATATAAACATAAGATTAACTATAAAATTGTGCAATTAAGTCAAGGTAGGCCTACCCCAGGCTCTGACACCCAAAATGTGAAAAATGTTTTTGGCCTGTCCAAGGCCTACCCCCCCCCCCCTTCACCCACCACCCACCCCACGGATATATCATGTCATGCGCGTCACCTTACATACACTGGTAACACTGTCCAGTTTGGTTTGTGTGCAGACGAAAGTATATGAACCATTTAATTGACCAATATTCTTGTATTTTTATGTGAAGCAATGTGTAGCTTGCGTAAAAGATGATACACATTTTTTTAATTCCAAATCGACCCCTCGCAGCTGCAGAGAGTCGTATCACATAAGGAGTCGAGTGCATATAAGGAGGATGATATATGTTTATGACTAGCATCCAGAGGGTCAATAAAAGGTTACATAGAGGAGGTCAATAAAAGCCCACTTTTTTTGGAAGATTATTTTGTTCATCTTCAATTGATTCTTCAATTCTTCAATTATCAAAGCTGTATTAGTTCCACAAATCAGTTGACGCAAGATCTTTTTTTAAAGTTGATATTATATTTATATTTCGCAACAAATCCATGCAATTTTTTTCAACACACAGGCCAGGCTAAATTATTGTTGTCTGCCAAAATCAGCGCCAGGTTATATTTTCAACAAAAAGCCCTTCTCCCCCCTCCCCCCACCGCCAATGAAATGGTCGCTACTAAGTTGTCCCTATGCTTTCAGGAGATGAGAAGACGTATATTATACTGATAGCACATAACTGTGTATATCAGTCAGGTATATTAAACTGATCCCACATAACTCTGTATATCAGTCAGGTATATTATACTGATACCACATAACTCTGTATATCAGTCAGGTATATTATACTGATACCACATAACTCTGTATATCAGTCAGGTATATTATACTGATACCACATAACTCTGTATATCAGTCAGGTATATTATACTGATACCACATAACTCTGTATATCAGTCAGGTATATTATACTGATACCACATAACTCTGTATATCGGTCAGGTATATTATACTGATACCACATAACTCTGTATATCAGCAATCAGTCAGGTATATGTGCACCCAGCAAACACGAGGCATTCACTCAATTATGTTTCAATGTTGGGTCAGCATCGAAGACTGTGGGCCGACATTAAAACAGCATTGCGTGAATGCCTCGTGTTTGCTTGGTGTTGCACTGATATCATTATAACTCTGTATAGAAAGGAATCTACGTGACATTAGCTAAATTATTATGATATTAGACTGTTAACATAATAATTAGCAATCAATCATGTATAAGTGTGGTGCTGATACCACATGACGCAGTCTGTCAGCAATCAGTCAAGTATATGTGTGGTACTGATATCATTTAAAGCGTCAATCAGTTAGTCTGATTTACAGAATTATGCGTGGTTCTAGCTGATAATACAGAGAGCTGTAGATCAGCAATTAATCTATTTGTGTGGCACTAACTGACACCACATAAAGCCTTATTTTAGAAAACGGTTAGATATTTCATATATAAAGCTTATATCAGCAATCAATCATGACAGGTATGTGTCTGCTACTGATGTCACTTAACCCTTTCCAGCCCGAGTTTTTTAAATGAAATTTAAATAAAAATAAAAATCCAATACAAATAATACCATATCTTTTAAACGGTTATTCCAATGCACATGAAATTTTCTACGCACATGGAGAACACATGGGGGATCAACACAAGCTTCTTATCATACCCCTCGAAGACGTACCCTTACCCCCTAGAAACGGTTTCCATGGAAACAGTACCCAATTTGATGTATTGTGTATTTCAAAGACGCACGAGATCAAAGCAATATAGAATAATTATATATTTATATATTAAAAGAATTGTAAGATGTCCGTGGAACATGTTACACAACGAATCCTCAATATAAGATCAGTTGCTGTTGTTGCTATGGGTATATACGTCAACAACCATTAACCCTTCCCATGCGAAATATTACATTATTTCGAAATAAAATGTAAAAAAGGAGTAAATTCAGTAGCTACCGCTTGCAAGACAGTTTGAGGATATCAAAATGGGTATCATTATTAGTATGGGGTGGGGTTAGACTCTTTAGGTACTCAGGTTAACGGTCATTTCACTTCACATGATTCTGGGGAACTGCCACACATAGGCCTATGTTTCTATACATTGCGCCTATCCAGAAGTGGACAATATGGCTTGGCTTGTATTATTTTTTTTATTTGAATTTATGAAACTTTGACCTTGCAATAACCTTGAGGTGACCTTTGACTGACCCAAATGTTGCATGCTCACAATGGCCCGCTCCTGCAGAGTCCCACATGTGTAGATATGGTTAATACACCTTGTAGATCCATAGTTACAGCCATTATACCAAAACACGTACATTCCCATTAAATGACAACCATTATCCCAGGGTCCTGGCATGAACTTGAGAGTCAAAGGGTTAGCACAATTATATATATATATATTTTAATTATTACCGAACTAATTAAACATTGCACAATGTATTCTGGCCAAAATTAAACAATTTTAAATGTATTGTGGCAATCTAAAGGCCATGTGAATGCAAAATACGGGCATGTGAAAAATGACGTCATATTTCACCGGCCCACAGGGGCCGTATGGGCGTGAAATGGTTAAAGCTTTATATCAGTACACAGTCAGGACAGGTATGTATCTGCCACTGATACCACATAAGGCTGTGTATCAGTAATCAGTCAGGACAGGTATGTATCTGCCACTGATACCACATAAAGCTGTATATCAGTAAACAGTCAGGACAGGTATGTATCTGCCACTGATACCACATAAATCTGTGTATCAGTAAACAGTCAGGGCAGGTATGTATCTGCCACTGACACCACTTAAAGCTGTGTATCAGTAAACAGTCAGGACAGGTATGTATCTACCACTGATGCCCCTTAAAGTTGTATATCAGTAAACAGTCAGGACAGGTATGTATCTGCCACTGATACCACATAAATCTGTGTATCAGTAAACAGTCAGGGCAGGTATGTATCTGCCACTGACACCACTTAAAGCTGTGTATCAGTAAACAGTCAGGACAGGTATGTATCTGCCACTGCTGCCACTTAAAGCTCTGTATCAGTAAACAGTCAGGACAGGTATGTATCAGCCACTGATGCCACTTAAAGCTGTGTATTAGTAAACAGTCAGGACAGGTATGTATTTGCCACTGATCCCACTTAAAGCTCTGTATCAGTAAACAGTCAGGACAGGTATGTATCAGCCACTGATGCCACTTTAAGCTGTGTATCAGTAAACAGTCAGGACGGGTATGTATCTGCCACTGATGCCACTTGAAGCTGTGTATCAGTAAACAGTCATGACATGTATATATCTGCCACTGATGCCACTTGAAGCTGTGTATCAGTAAACAGTCAGGACGGGTATGTATCTACCACTGATGCCACTTAAAGCTGTGTATCAGTAAACAGTCAGGACAGGTATGTATCTGCCACTGATGCCACTTAAAGCTGTGTCTCAGTAAACAGTCAGGACAGGTATGTATCTGTCACTGATACCACATAAAGCTGTGTATCAGTAAACAGTCAGGACAGGTATGTATCTGTCACTGATACCACATAAAGCTGTGTATCAGTAAACAGTCAGGACAGGTATGTATCTCCCACTGCTGCCACTTAAAGCTGTGTATCGGTAAACAGTCAGGACAGGTATGTATCTGTCACTGCTGCCACTTAAAGCTGTGTATCAGTGAACAGTCAGGACAGGTATGTATCTGTCACTGATGCCACTTAAAACTGTGTATCAGTAAACAGTCAGGACAGGTATGTATCTGTCACTGATACCACATAAAGCTGTGTATCAGTAAACAGTCAGGACAGGTATGTATCTGTCAATGATACCACATAAAGCTGTGTATCAGTAAACAGTCAGGACAGGTATGTATCTGCCACTGCTGCCACTTAAAGCTGTGTATCAGTAAACAGTCAGGACAGGTATGTATCTGTCACTGCTGCCACTTAAAGCTGTGTATCAGTAAACAGTCAGGACAGGTATGTATCTGCCACTGCTGCCACTTAAAGCTGTGTATCAGTAAACAGTCAGGACAGGTATGTATCTGCCACTGCTGCCACTTAAAGCTGTGTATCAGTAAACAGTCAGGACAGGTATGTATCTGTCACTGATACCGCTTAAATCTGTCTGTCACACGCTATTATGACCCCTGCCCCTCATAGCATTAATCAAACGACGGCAGAATGTTAGACGAACGTCTGTGACGTTGGCCCATCATTGTACAGATGATTGTTACACGTCTAATTTATCCTGCAGTGTACCGTTCGCTTTCACTTCTCGTCGGGTTTTATTATATTTTTAATAATAAAAGAGACTGTCCGATCAGACCTATCACAGCCCACGTAAAAACATGTCCCGTGTTGGCGATTTATGTATAGCAACGAGCCAGCGAAGGCGATAATTGGTGGCTTGTAGCTCAGTGGCTAGAGCGTTTGTCTGTTATGCGACATGTATGTGAGGCATACCCACTTAGTGCACATTAATAAAATTGCCTAACCTTGTTTTGTTATATACAAAGTTTTTTAAGAAAATTTACATAATTTTTCACCAGAATTCGTCATAAAAAATCTTGAAATTAGAGTGGCGTGTGTGACAGATACAACATTATATAATTAATTCACTAGAGGTAAAATTAAAATTTTATATAGTCTTATGTCCTCATACAACTATGGAAATTGGAACATCTAAAAGATATTTCCCCTAATAGCTAACAACCACATAGAAATAACTTAAGAAAACGATTCTGAACAGGAGCACTGGTTAGGTTTTAAACAATAGTAGTTTCGTCGTCGACATATCCCTCATTTATATCTGACTCACTCAGTCTATTCACAACAGGGTCATGGCTAAGTGACACGTAGAATTCATAATATAACGTGAATGATTTTTTTCGATACAGAGAACATGCAAGTCATTCTACTTATCTTCAGTTATTTCTGGTATTGTGGTAACTCGAGGAATAGTTTTCTTTATTGGGAAAAATTCACAACAGATCTACCTCAACATAATTATCTGAGTAATGATATCGAACAAACATATCGTATTAAACCATGATATAGGCTCGCCATTGGTGTCTATTTTAAATATTCTTAGAACCTTCTTTAGCCCTTTAACCGCCGGTGCCGCATATATCCGGGTTTTCATTTTATATTAGCACATTAAGTACCACCTTTTAAACATGTTAAGGATAAAATGCGACATCAATCAGCAATATTTGAGAACAATTGACCTCCATATTGTCAAAGCAGAATAATTTTCACTCACTTGAAGTTGTGGATCGCGTCAGCGAGACACAACTTCTAGTGGGTAAAAATTCAGATTTGGCGGTTAAAGGGTTAATGTTGGTAAACTCAGACATGGTTTTGACCACGAGAAATTGATATATAGATATGGACAATGTATACGGAACTGAATCTATTATGTTCTCCCATCCGATATCATTATTTTTGCCTTGTCTCAATAGCCACAAATCTGTAGAATTAAAAACATCGATGACTGTGTGAGTATACATAGGCAAAATACAGGCCGTCATAAACATGATAAACACTGGCATAATAAACCCGTGTAAGTAAAGCCTGATAAACTGATAAAAAAAGTGTATGATAATAGGACGTACCAACGTTTTTTCCTGTTGTATAATCAACCCTTTGCCTGTTGATCACGGCTATTGTTGTTTTTAATATGTTTTATTATCCGATTAAATCACTGTTTTTGGGAATGAACTGACTGTTTAAACATCAATATTTGTAAATGTTTGGTCTCAAATTAAACAAATATGAGTCATTTTCAACAACTTGAGGTTGTGGGTCGCGGTAGCGAGACACCACCTCAAGTTGTTGGAAATTTAAATAAATTAACTTAGCAGGATAAGGGTTAAAAAACTGTTGTGACAAAATCATGTTTGGGCCACATGTAATCATGTAATAGCGTGAGCAAGTTGTGCATTGTAAAAATTAATTCAGGCTTCTGTGGGCTTATGAGGAATGGGCGGGGGTGTTATGTTATTGAAAATATTGTGATAAGAATATATTATGGTTACAATTGCAAGTCTACATTAGCCTGATGTTGCGCTACTGTTTACGACGTTTCTCTAACATCAACCCAACATTGTGTTTAAATGTATCGCCTGCTGGACCTGTACCATAAATGCCAGCAAACACTTGATTATTATCCAATGCTGGGTTGCTGGTTGAGCCAGCGTCACAGACGGCGGGCCAACATTAAACCAGCATTTGGTTTAAGCCTCGTGCTGGCTGTTCTAAAACTGTACTGTACATGGGTACAACATTACCTGAAAATTGAGATGAACCTTGAATAAAAGCCAAATCACTGCACAAAGCAAAATAGGATTGACTTTGTGCGGTTTTCTTTCCACCCTGAATGTTTTCTATATATTAATTTCCACATTGTTGATGAAATAATATGTTGAAACAGACAATCAAGGTGATGTTGATCAAGGTGATCAAGGTGATGATGTTGATGTAAGTCTACAGTTGTTAAAGGGGTCAAAAAAAAAAGATGATTTAACCCTTTAACCGCCGAATTATTCAATTTGAATTTTCACCCACTTGAAGTGTCTCGCTGACGCGATCCACAACTTCAAGTGAGTGAAAATTATTTAAATTTGACAAAATGGAAGTCAACTCTTTAACATATTTAAAATGTGGTAATTAATGTGCTAATAAAAAATGAAAACCCGAATATATGCGACACCGGCAGTTAAAGTGTTCAGACAAGTATTTATCACGCCACAATAATGTATAGCAAAATAGAATATAAACATAAGATTAACGATAACATTGTGCAATTAAGTCAAGGTAGGCATACCCCAGGCTCTGACACGCAGAATGTGAAAAATGTTTTTGGCTGTCCTAGGCCTACCCCCCCCCCCCCGTCCACCCTCACCCACCACCCACCCCACGGATATATCATATCATGCGCGTCACCTTACATACACTGGTAACACTGTCCAATTTGGTTTGTGTGCAGGCGAAAGTATGTGCACCATTTAATTGACCAATATTCTTGTATTTTCATGTGAAGCAATATGTAGCTTGCGTAAAATATGATACACTTTTTCTTACTCCAAATCGACCCCTCGCAGCTGCAGAGAGTCGTATACTCGACACTGATAAGAGTGCACATAAGTTGGACGATATCTGATATATGACTAATCAATTTGTATCGACCCATAGCATCCAGAGGGTCAATAAAAGATTCAATAGATGAGGTTAATATAAGCCCAATTTCTGAAATGGTGGGGGGGGGGGGTGGAATGTTTTTGCGGAAAATTATTTTCTTCAATTGATTGCCCAAATCAGCGCCAGGTTATATTTTCAACAATAAAGCCCCCCCCCCCCCCTCCGCCAATGAAATGGTCGCTACGTGAGTTGTCTCTATACTTTCAGGAGGCAAGAAAACACTGCTTGGCATATATCAGTGGAGACCCTATTGCTTGAGTATTTGATGACGAGGCTGCGATTGGTATTAATACGGAGTGAATTTGATGCTGGGCTCATTGTTTTCTTGAATTTAAAAAGAGAAACAACAGTGGTAAGACATTTGCAAGTTATGGGAAACGGCGAACGTTAGAAACGCCTTGAAATGACATACGAACGTTGCAAATGCTTTCGAATGCCTTGCCAACGTAACCAATGGCTTGCGAATGCTTAGGAAAATTGACGGCAAATGACAGTATTCGCAACGTTCGCTGAAATTTAGGAGACACTTCCTAAATGGTCGATATATGTAAGAAGATGGAAAATGACTTGCGAACGTTCCGAATTTGTTACCAACGCTGACAAATACTCGGCGTGTGTAGCGAATTTTGAGAAAATGTCAAATAGTTTCATTCGTATGCACATTCGCAAGCATGACACTTGAAGCTGTGTATCAGCAATGACTCATGTGTATGTGTGGTACTGATACCACATGAAACTGTATACCCCATAATGCAGTATTATGATATAACAGTCATCTAAACGACAAAAAACAATAAAAATGAATATATCTTACCATTATGTAAAAAAAACCTCCCAATCGAAATGAAATTATCAATGGGAATAGAAAATGAATGCATTGGTTATTTCCTCATAGGCCTTATTTACATGCACTCCAAGAAGTGAATTGTGTTCAGTAATAGCAGAAATAGTAATGTCGGACAATTTTTCATTTCTTACGTCACTCACAAGCCTACGACTGAAATATATATCGCTATTGTGATCGGAACAGATCGCAGCTTAACGTAGCGCAAAATAGGTTAGTATTTGTCTCCTGGTGGACCTGACACACAGGATCAATAGGCCTATACACACGGATCCTCTATTAATCTTCGTTAATTTCGGCATTCAACAGAGTGACACTGATTCCTACTTTGCTGCCGGGCAAACGCAAACAGCGGTAACTGCTTACTTTTCAAGTAAGCAGTTACTGCTGCTTGTCTTTGCTCAGCGGTTTTGGACAGACCATGCTCAGCGTTAACCCTTCAAGAAACATGAGAAATCCTGTGCCAAATTAATCAAATTACATTTTCAGGAACATTACAACTTGATGAATAATTAAAAAAAATGTATGTAAACAAATGTTGATTATGTTATCGCAATTAGAAAACTTATTGTTTAGGAGTGCGCCTACTAAAATTAAAAATAAAGAGAACTGATGACATTAGAAATTATCGTATCAGATCATGACTGAAAATACTGGTATTCACATTTGAATGATAATGATTATATCACTTCATCCCAAGTCCGCTTACACACAGTATAACTGAATGATCATGCAGCGTCCTGACACAGTGATGTTTAGTCGCCGTGATACAGAGGTATCCATTAATCTGGATGATTAGCGCTTGTTCAATTCTGGATCATCGTGACAATTTACATTTCCAGCAGGTCATGGATGGCGGCAATGAATCAGAATTTGACGCGAGGGTCAATTTCAATCCAGAATCACCCAGACATTTGTAGCTCACGCCATCCGGCGGCGGGGATATTTGACCTTGGTGGGCCCTCAGGAGGGCTTCTGTCAATTAATTATCCCGTAAGCCACAGGCACCGACGCTGTGTTGTTTCAATTCTGGGCCACCGTCTGCGACGTTTGCCCAGAATTGAAACAACACAGTCCTTGCTTCGTGTTGACTGGGCGGGCAGCTGAGCTGAAAGCCAGTCAAATGGCCGTGTTCGGTGGGAGATTTGTCACGTTCCGCAAGTATTACAGGCACTGTATATTCCAGTTTCCCTACTTTTTATAAATAGTAAATAGTTGTTGTCCAAGACGATTTACACCCCATAGCTATATTTAAAAATAGTTTAAAAAGTGAAATGGACATAATATCTATATATTGGGATTTTACATCGTTCATTAAGAAAGTTTATTTATTTTAATATTTTAGCGACCATGGTGTTGACACTTGACTTTGGTATATCTCACAGTGTGTAATCAAACACAATGAACCCCTCGAGTAAAAGTCTGATCACTTAAAAGGTTTTGCCTCCGGGTGCAAACTATCGTTTGAATTTCCAGTCACTTAACTAATGCCTCTAGATAGATGCAGATTGGTCACTAAGGTGACCCTAGGGGTTTCACATTGGTCAAGACCACGATGCAATGGTCAAGACCAGCATGTAATTGTCATGACCATGTTATATGGTAGATCCAAGAACTTTATATAGAGTTCTTGGTAAATCCTAGACTGTGGTCATAAAATGTTTACATAGATGACAAGGCAGACAAGCTTTTTCTATAAACACATCAGATGAGAAATAGTTATTACCACCAAGAAAAATCGTTGCTAAAACTAATTGTAGCAGTTTAAATTGTGTCAACGTACGTGGAAAATCGACGAATAAAAAGTAACATGCTGCCAGCGTTGCTGGATAAACAAGTAAACGCGACACATCGACTGATTACCAGCCTAACGCTGGCCCAATGTCTGCGACGTTGGCCCAACATAAGACCAACATCGGAAGATCAGACAATGAAGATCAGACAATGCTACGTCTGCGACGCTGGCTCAACATTAAATCAACACGGAGAAAGCTGTAAAAAACCAAACATCCCGCTGTGAATTTTATCAACCCCTAAGTTACACAATTTATGTTTTGCACACATAAAATTTTGTCTGCAATTTAAGTAAAAGGAGATGACTAGCACTTTATTTAGATTTATAATGACCTATTCCGCTGCTTATGTATGATCTGAGCGTAACACGACTCAAGTTATCTTGTCTGATCCTAACCCTAATCTATTGATCAAATCTGGTTTGGCGCCGCGCTAATGGAATGATGATTTGTGCAGGACATTCCATGACTGGATCTAGAGCGGTTTAACAGGTCAAGAGATGCTCACTCTGCTGTCTGTGGTAATTGTTAAGGAGCTCATGCCAAACGCAGCAGTTTTGTCTCACTCCGAATTTTCGCGAGTGGTTAATTTTGACACAATGCGCGATAATAAAAAACTATCGCGATATAATGATTATTTCTGACAAAAAAGACTCACCATCCAAGCTTAATGATTTCGGATGTCACGTTCGCACAATGCCTAATTAAACTCACTAAACTTTGCTGGGCATGTGAAATCCACATCATTAACAGGCATATAAATTATAAGCCTATACAATAGTGATAACACACACGAGACAAAAGCGAACTTACAAAAACTAAATATATTTAATAAAATCGATTGTTATGCCTATGGAAATCGCGAGTTGTAATGCTCGCACAGTTATAGGCTACCCTTCAGTCAATAAAATCTCACTTTTTATTGAATATTTATGCATATTGGATTGGCATATACTCAGAAAAAACATATCCAAACCTACTTATATCTATAATAAATATGTCCTTTTTGAGGTTTACCAATTCAGAAAAAAGGCAAACGCGAACTGAAAGTATCAGAGTTTAGCAACAAAGATGTGCGTTGAATTTCCAGCCAGTATAAGTTGACTGTATGAGGGTACTTACATGGCCTTGATACATCTGAGGCAGGTAGGTGAGAGAGACATGTGGTGAGTAGTACCACATGAGTAATACAGGGATCCGGATCCAGACCTCGATCCGTGAATGGAGCAGGCAGCACTGACACAGCTGCCACGGGATCTATAGCCTTTATCTGCATGTAACTTACAGCTTATAACATCACCATATGGGCTGCCGAGGTGTCACATGCGACAGCTGCTGCTGCTGCTGCTGCCGCTGCTGCTGCTGCCGCCGCTGCAGCAGCAGCAGCAGCAGCAGCAGACGCATCAGCTGCTCGTAATGGGTTGTGATGAGAAATGCTCTCCCAGGAGAAAGTAATGAGGCTTCCATGCCGCCGGAACTACACGACAATGCTTGCTTCACTCAAAGTGTTTCACTCTGGGTACCTTTTATTACTACATATAAAAATGATATTAACTGTTGTTTGAGCAGACTAACTATAATCTAAATACTCACCAAATGGTTTCATTTTAAAAATAATTTACAGAAAGAAATCAGGATTCGTGGGAAACATTTACCATTTCGTGAAGAGCTACACTTAATGACTTATGTGTGAACGACTCAGTTGCGTAGGCCTATTACGTTAAACCATAGTAGGCCTATATGGCATATAAAGTAAGTAGTTGGAACGATAAATCCGACCAGGAATAACTCGCTATAAGTATTTCTCAAGCCAACTATTTAAAAATGCTATATGTCCCAGCAGTGATTACTGATCCCTTATGGTGCTAATCATAACATGTATGACCCCCCCCCCCCCCCGATGTAGAGCATACAGGTGGGCCCACATGTAGACGACATCACTGCTTTGAATGTCTCGTTAGAATATCGATATTTTAACTCTTTTAAACCTGAATTTCCCATTTCATCTTCAATCAATACAAGTCGCGAATTGCGACAGCATGAAGATGACTTGAAGTGAGTGGCAAATAAAAAATATATTATTATTAATATAACAGTTCCATGTTGATTCAGGCAAATAAAAAATATATTAATATTAATAAAACAGGTCAATGTTGAATCTCGTTCTAAGGAACCCAGGTGTAGGAAATGAAATCATTCCTCAGAGATGCAAAATGATGCTTTGATGCATCGTGAGGGTTAACTCTTTAACCGCCAAGTTATTCAATCTGAATTTTCACTCACTTGAAGTTGTGTCTCGCTGACACGATCCACAACTTCGAGTGAGAGAAAATTATTCAGATTCGATAAAATGGTGGTCAACTTTTCAAATCGTGCTGAAGCGGTACAGAATGTGGTAATAATTGAGTGAAAAACCGAATATATTCGGCACCGACGGTTAACCCTTACAGCGCGGGGATCGACTTTAGTCGCCAGAATCTGACGTCTGTAGACGTCAGATTCTTACGACTAAAGTCGATCCCCGCGCTGTAAGAACAAAAGTATTTATAATGACCGTAGGCCCGTAACATAGGTATTCAAATGAATCAGAAAGAGCAAACGAAGACATTTATGATGATTTCAAATTGAAAAAAGCCCATTTGGTTGCGATGTTTTTTACAAATTAATTCAGCGCTTCAAGGGTTAAAGGGGTTAATATTCTTCTGCGACTCACTACTTCCTCTTCATCGCAGAATCGTCGTTTGTAGAGTAAGTGATGAACGACGCAGTCTGCGGATGCTGATTTTTTCTGGCTCCCGTAGGGATTTTACGCGATGCCGTCTGGATACTCTGGATATTGCAATGGCTGTTGTCTAACAAGAACTACCAGGATTTATCACAACTGGATCTACGACATTTTTATAATGCACGCCGCCCATTGTTGGTCTGGTTTTCTGCACCATAATGGGGTGTATTATAATAGGCGACAATAATTTAGCGGCGGTCTCACAGAGTCCCTTTCAATCGGAAGATTTCTATATCATGTCAAGAGTTATTCTTTCGATATCACATATATTTATGAAGAAAAAAGTTTCCTTTTTCACGGACATGGTGAAGAAATGTGTTTTGATTCGCCTGGATAATTGGAATGAATGTCTGGCCATGGTTAACAATTTGACAGCAATGATTGATAAGGTAGGTTTTCCTTTGGTATATCGATTTTGCTTGCACGGAGCAGAGATCTTCAAAGAAAACCACACTAACACGAGTCGTATCGGTGAGACCTGTGATGTTTTCTTGGTAAATTTATCATCCGTGTGAGCAAAACTATATAAACATAATATATTGAAAAAAAAGCCACTGTGTTAGTTATCCTTCGGGGGATAATAATGCTGTTGATGGTTAGATACACTGGGTGCTTTGACATTTTACTGGGATTATTATAGCATACATAACACATGAGCTTTGGAAAATTATCCACTGATTATGCATATTTAAAATGATGTAAACTGGTAATTGAGTTGTTTGTATTTCTCAACAGAACTAGTCAGCTTTTATGCTGGCCCACTGTTGGTCCACCATCTACGACGCTGGCCCAACTTTCAACCAACACTGGATCTGTACCGTACGTATTTATTTCTCACTGCACAAATTCAGCCTGTGTTAGATTTATGACAAGGCAACCCATTTCAAGCGTTGCCTCGACATAAAACCAGCGTAGTCTGAACGTCTTATGCGTGCCTTTCGGGGTTATCTTCAGGATGTCACATACATCAAGGAAGATAGAATCTGATTTAGTCCAGTCATTCTAGGTCCAAAAAAGGGTCAACCTAGACAAAATTGCAACATAATTTTTTTTAACGGAATATGCTCCGGAAAACCTCCCAGAATATATCAAAAATCTAGAAAAATATGAGTGGTCAAAATATCATAAAATCGCCATTACCGAAATATACATTTTCAGCTATATCTCCATAAATAATCATGACAATAATCATCACAAACAAGGTGTCTACACCCATGTTTTGAAAGTCAGTGAAGACGACTGTGCCATTAATAGTTTATTAAAATTGATATTACCGACATAATGTGTAAATATGAGGTTACCATGGATATGTAATTATGTAAATGACCATTTTCAACTTCGATTTACACTCAATTAACACAATAATAATAATATACCTTATACAGACATGTAGGCTATACAGCAATGATCCATTTGTAATAATATTAAAATGACTTATTAATATGAATTACCCATCAACACAAGCATGTGAAATAGACATATAGATTTTATGTTATACTTAGATCAGGCTTATCCACCTCGGCGTCCCAGATTGAAGGAATCACGCAAGAGCCCCCATCTTGGCCTATTAGTGCAGCAGCTGAGCAGGCGGTCTCCATATACAGTATTTAAGGAGTTACCCAGCCACAAAAAGTAGCCTTTGATTATGTATCCCGGATAACACGAAACATCGGTTCAATGTTGGGCCAGCTTTGTAGACGGTAGACCAACATCGAATGTTAGGTTAATTAACTTTTGATTTTCATTCAATGTTGAGAAACAAAAATTAAATGCTTGTTTAATATTGGCACAGTGTTGCAGACGATGGACCAGCATTGAACAAAGATAAGTTCAACGTCGTGTTTATGTCTCCTGACAACGGAGACAGTATATGCCTACATTATCATATTGCTTTTTATTTGAATTAAACTAAAACGAAACATGATTATGTTCCAGAATAAAAAATGAAGTAACTTTCCACCTCAATGAGTAATGTCGATCAAGTTCATCCCACAAAAATATGCTATACATTTTATACAAATGTTTTGTGTTTACTGGGACAGCGATATACTTTGTAATAGCTGATTGGTTAATGCAATAAAGTCTTGTTTATTATCTTCTTCAGTGGCCAAGATCACTTTTGTAGTGGATGAGATTTTAAAGTGGGTGTGATCACTTCTTCAGACAGTGGCCACGATTACCTTTTAAGTTGGCTGTGATCAGTTATTTAGTGGTCAATATCACTTTTGTTGTGACCGAGATCACGTTTTTAGGGGCTGCCTCAATATTGTTGGTGGCCAAGGTCGCTTTTGTAGTAACTTTTAAGGTGATTGTAAACACTTCTTCAGTGGTCAAGATCACTTTTGTAGTGGCTGAGATAACTTTTGAATTGGTTGTAATCACTTCTTCAGTGGTGTGTAGTGACCGAGACCACTTTTTCAGTGACTGACATCAGTTTGTTATATCAGCTGAAATAACCTTTAGAGTGGCTGTGATCACTTCTTCGGTGTCCAAGATCACTTTTGTAGTGACTAAGATCACTTTTTTAGTGGCTGAGATCAGTTTGTTAGTGTGAAAGATCACTTTTGTGGCGGCTGAGATAACTTTTAAAGTGTCTATGATCATTTTTCATTAGTCAAGATCACTTTTGCAGTGGCTTAGATAATTCTTAAAGTGGCTGTGATCACTTTTTCGGTGATTAAGATCACTCTGTAGGGGCTTAGATGACCTTATCAGTGGCTGACACCAGTTTGTTAGTGGCTAAGATCCCCTTTGTAGTGGCTGAGATCAGTCTGCTGGTGTCAGATTACTTTTGTAACGGCTGAGATAACTTTTAAAGTGACTGTGATCAATTCTTTAGTGGTCAGAATCACTTTTACAGTGGCTTAGAACTTTTTTTTAAAGTGACTGTGACCATTTCTTCATTTGCCAAGATCACTCTGTAGGGGCTTAGATAACCATATCAATAATATACAATAATAAACAATAATTAGATGTAATTGTCAAACAAACCGTAGTACAAAAGTATGCACATACAGGAAACATGGTTTGGACTGTACTGTAGGGTGTGGTGATTGCAAAGGAATAAACTGTACAAACTCTCCTATAATTCCAGATGACAAAGCCGATGATGAATAAAAAACACTGCATCTGTTAATTTTATAGGTATCATGACTGACATATAACTCACTGGAATACATATGTGTCGATTATTTCGTTTTAATATCTGGCCAGTAACTGTCTGTAATAATTAATAACAGTTTTTTTCCAACATTTGCTATGTAGCATTATATTATTAAACAGTACCATTCCACATTTTATAGTGTTATCTTTTAATATACATACATGTACTGATGTTTCGCTCACTGTTGAAAAAAGTTAATTACGTAACCATGATAACCGCCCATTTACATATTACGTCGTTCATATAAATTTTATTACATTTTGAAAGACACAGTCGGCTTCCTTGACCCTCAAAACATGGGTGTAGACACCATGTTTGTGATGATATCATGATTTTTGATGGAGATATAGCTGAAAATGTATTTCGGTAATGTATTTTGGTGATGGCGGTACTAATTATTGATTTTATGATATTTTGATCACTCCGATTTTTCTAGACTTCTGATATGTGTTTCTGGGGGGCTTTCCGAAAATTATTCCGATAAAAAAAATTATGTTGCAATTTTGTCTAGGTCCAACCTTAAAATGACTGGATTAATTCTATTTTCCTTGGATGCATGTATGATTTCAGATGCGATGTGCACTGCCCTGCTGTAACAGATGGTAAAAGTGACCCCTGCCACCCAAGCAAGCACGAGACATTCTACCAATGTTGGGTCAATGTTGGCCAGCGTCGTAGACGGTGGCCCAACATTTACCCGACATTGGGCTGATGGTATAATAAAGCCTGAGTCATCACTGGGCGCTTCAGAATCGGCCGTCATGCACAATTATTATCGTCGTTCTCCTTGTAATGCCCCTCTTCACTGGACATAAGGGAATGTAGGTCACAACTCATTAATATTCACAGCGGGACACTCTGCATAGCAGGCAATCAAGCAGGGTGATAAGTATGCCACCCGAAACTAAAGCCATACACAGGGGAGGATGTGAGGATGGGGTTGACTCCATTATTAATCTTCACAGCTAACGCACGGTCGGGCAAAACTTTCACCACAGCATTTAATTTATTTATATATAGAAAAACAATATGCAGAGTGGTTCTGCGGGCAGAGATATTCATGCAGGTTTTTCATTAGCTCGTTCTTATAACTAATGGATTTATGGGACAATTTATAAATCCTGATACTAGGCATCATTACAACGCAAATCATTGCCACGTCGGAAATAAAATGATTATTTCACGAAGCGACCCATGATTTAAATCACCGTGCACATTGTATTCCACTATCCCAGCAAACACAAAACATTTTTAAAACATTTGTACAACGTCGGCCCAACGTCTTCGACGTTGGTCCAACACTGTACAAATGTTATACATTTTTTTTGTGTTTGCTGGGATGTTCACGAGCTGCTTATATAGTATGTGATCCAGCTTCATATTTAGTCAAAGTGATATTGTTTTTTATTGGTAATCAGGATCAGTCAACTAGTTATACTGGGTCTTAACGTTGTGACAACAGTGGTGGTGATCATCATAAAGTTTACCATCCTGGAAAAAAATGGCCAAGGTTGTTTATTGTATGTAATCACAGATAAACAGATAAATGCTCCACATACACGCGAAGCTTCTCTATGCAAAACAATGCACAGAAGTAACTTCAAGAATTTCATACGTTCGAATCCAGCCTACGTGAGTGCTCGGGGTCTTGAACAATGTTAAGGGGGCCACCATTCGATTTCCAGGGGGGGGGGGGGCTGGAGTTTTTTTGAAATAATTAATTTTGGGCGGACTTTGCGTGAAATAAATAATTTACTTAAAGAACTGCTCTATATAAACATGTAATAAAATGTGAAACTTTCAGCGCGCCGACGAGTCCGGTTGAAATAAATAATTTGCCCGCGACAAAAACTCCAGCCCCCCCCCCTCCCCCTGGATAGTGAATGGTGGCCCCCTAAGAATTCTGACACTATTTTGACCAGATTTTATTTATAAGTACACACCACCTCAGGCGTAAAATACACACCTGAACCACAGTAGTTGTTCAGAGGACGGACCCGCCAGCGACAATGGACTTTAGTTGCCACCATGCAGGATGTAATTTAACCAATTAAATCATGGTCACGTTACAAATGAGCTAATCGTAGAACGGCTTGTTACATGTCACGTTTGACTTCATGGACAAGACAGCATTATCACCCGCTGCTTGTGTGTTGGGCCTACATCCGGTCAGCCATTGTTCCGTGGTTCTTATTATATCTCTATGTGGCCTACGTTCTCCAATAGTGCAGATATTGCATTATCGACCAAGTTAGAATAACATGGCTAGATAAACTTGGAAGCAAGTACATTACAAGTACATTTAAAATCCAATTGGATATATTTATCAAGTACCACGTACATTGTCGTAATTATCGGTATGCAATATTTGAAGACGAGAAAATAAATTCAACTAATCAGCTGAGCTCAATAATATTATTTATTCACTCAATCGTAATGATTCACTGACAAATCGATACAGGAACTCATTTTCTGTGAATTACTTTTTCTGCTATTATCTCCAGAGTTGGCCTTAAACAAGTCGAGTTTTTTAGATTTTTATCTCAGGCTCTCAAATGCAGCTGATGATGCAGATCGAGACAATATTTGAGGTGGGATTGATGTGGTGCGTCTATTAGATCATTCTAGGCAGGATATGCAAATTATTCATAAAAATGATGGCGCTTGTGTGAATCATGTTAGAAAAAATTAGAACAGAATTCTGTGAAACTCAATGACCTTAACCTCCTTTGTTTTCACCGAGCTGGCTAATACAATGAAGTATGGGGGAGGGTTCTTATTTAACCTTGTTTTCCCCGAGTGTCGTCACTGCGTTTCACAGAATGAAGTATTGGGGAGGGGGTGTTATATAACCTTGTTTTTCACCGAGTGACGTCACTGCGTTTCACAGAATAGTCAATGCATTCTTAATAAATTATTATTCCTCCTATTAGACATTTTGGATAATTATTTTTATGCCTATTTATTGTGAGTGATTATGGTCTATTAATATTCCAGAGAATGTGTTTGCTAGGCTAGCAATAATAGAGGAATGGTCAACCATAGTTATTCCTGCTACAAACACAAAAGTCCTAAGTAGTTTTATAATGTGCCCCCATGATCCTAGTGTCAACAATGCGATATATTTATCAATTTCATAGTAGATTGTCATTGTACCTGTATTATGCAGACAAACCCTCCTTTATACTTCACACTCTTGCATTGACCACATTTTTACAAACTCTACTTTTAATGTGAATGAATTTGGCACCTTACCTAAAGATAGCTGTTTTGATCACTGCCCTATATATTTCAGACTATACCCTCAAACCTCATCTATACATACTGCTTATAAACGAACGGTGTGGAATTATAAAAATGCAAATTTCCTTATGTTCCGAATCAGTCTAATGAATGTTGCGTGGAACACCATATTCACAACTGGTGATATTAATGAAATTACAAATAATTTTATGAATCTTTTAACATATAATGCAAAATTATTTATTCCTTGCTATGAAACAACGATACGTCCCAGAGACAAGCCCTGGTTTAACAGCGAAATTAGGAGATTAATGAGGACTAGAAACAGACTTCATTCCAGTTTGAAGAACAAACCACAAGACATAAGGCTGCAGAATAAGTTTAAAACGATTCGGAACAAAACGGTATCTAAAATTAGAAGCGCTAAAATAAACTACCAGTTGAAGCAATTTGAAACGGTTAACAGTGGGAATCCAAATTCTAAGACATGGTGGCAAACATGTAAAGCATTACTGTATAATAAACCAGTTATTAAAGCTCCTCTTAATAATAATGGCTCTCTGGTGACTGACAATAAGCACAAAGCCGACATTTTTAATCGCTACTTTGTTGAACAGTCCACTCTTGATAAATCTGCTGCAAAACTACCTCAGACACCGCCTCGCTATAACGCCACTATATATAATATTACTACAAATCCACTTGAGGTATACAAAACATTGAATAAACTAAAACCTGGTAAAGCTACAGGACCGGACAATATCAGTAATCGAATACTTACAGAGACCTCATCTGCTTTAGCTGAACCTCTACCTATCTTATTTAATAAATGTATCGCAAAGGGCACCTTTCCTGATGCTTGGAAACAAGCAAATGTGATACCATTATTCAAGAAAGGTGATATGACACAATGTAACAACTACAGGCCTGTTAGTTTACTACCATGTATTTCGAAAGTGTTTGAAAAAATTATTTTCCAACATTTATTTAGCTATTTGAAAAATCAAAACATAATTTCTAGCAAACAATCAGGATTTATTCCAGGTGATTCCACTACTAACCAGTTATCCATTATATGTCATAACATCTATTCAGCACTTGATTCCGGAGATGAAGTACACGGTCTCTTTCTGGATTTTTCAAAGGCCTTCGACAAAGTTTGGCATACAGGCCTACAATATAAACTAAAAAGATATGGCGTTGCTGGAAATATTTTGGAATTAATTAGAAGTTACTTAAAAAATAGGAAACAACGTGTTCTGGTAAATAACACAGAATCATCATGGCTTGAAATAACTGCCGGGGTTCCTCAGGGGTCAGTCCTTGGGCCACTTCTGTTTTTAATTTATATAAATGACATTTGTAATTCGATAGAATCTGACCTATTTCTTTTTGCTGACGACTGTTCGCTTTTCCAAAAAGTGAACTGTAACCGCCGAAAGGCTGCCAAAATACTGAATCGTGACCTGGCAAAAATTTCCAAGTGGTGCAGGGACTGGCTTCTGACGCTTAGCCCATCCTAATCTGCAACTATACTTTTTGACATTTGTAATTCGATAGAATCTGACCTATTTCTTTTTGCTGACGACTGTTCGCTTTTCCAAAAAGTGAACTGTAACCGCCGAAAGGCTGCCAAAATACTGAATCGTGACCTGGCAAAAATTTCCAAGTGGTGCAGGGACTGGCTTCTGACGCTTAGCCCATCCTAATCTGCAACTATACTTTTTTCACGTAAAAATAAAATATTACCTTATGTGCCAGTATTGGTAAACAATACTGTCATAAAACAAGTAGATAGCCACAAACACTTAGGCATTGTCTTGAACAAAACGCTATCATGGTCTGATCATATCAACGAAATAACAACCAAGGCAATGAAACGTGTCCATTTTACTCCGTTTATTTAAGTACAAAATGAGTCGCTCAGCACTACATCGCTGTTACCTTTCTTTTATACGTCCACTTTTAGAATATGGAGATGTAGTTTTCGACAACTGTTCCCAGAATGATAAAAATACCCTTGAGAATATTCAATATAATGCGCTGCGTCTGATCACAGGTTGTAAGAAAGGTACATCACGCCAACTGTTACTGGAAGAAACTGGAAGAAACCAGGCGAACGTTTCATAAAATTTTAAAATTCCATAGCATAGTATTTAAAACCTGTCCTGTCAACCTCCATACCTTTTTAACGCGCCCTCTGGGGAACAGTAGAAATACCACTAGAGCCAGAGGGGAGTTCAAATACTTGGGACATCGTTGCAGAACATCAGAACATCAAAAAGCTCTATTTAAATGCAAACTAACTGACTACCTGAAAGTTAGGTCCATAGTACCCAAACATTTTTATATCGGCAATCGACTTGATCAAATTAATCTCTGTCAAATGAGGTTAAACTTCTCTTCATTAAATGGGGATCTATATAACAAATCTTGTATACCCAGCCCCATGTGTACATGTGGGCCTCAAATCGAATCTGCTAGACATTATTTTTTCCAATGCAGCAATTACACTTTTCAACGCGAAGCTATGCTAGAAAAAATATCTCCGTTAATTCCTCCAGAAACAAGAATAGATTACGAACTTCTTGTCTCGGGATCTTTTACACTGCCCCCCGAAATAAATATAAAAATATGTCGTTTTGTTTTGTTATATATTAACCATCCTCCTGGTAGCAAGTCTTGACACAGCGAGGCCGTCAGGCCAAGCCTTGCTGAATTAGCCATACCATCCACCTATTGGGGTAGGGAAGAAGATTTAGATATTGAATATTCATTAGTTTTTCAAAAAATGTCTTTTCAATGTTGGCCCGCTGTCTGCGACGTTGGCTCACCATTAATTCAACCCTCACGCACGTTCCGGTGAGATGTGGTGGTCTGTGTCTGAGACGTTTCCGGTGAGCTACTCGGCCAGCAGACATGTGTTGTTTAATGTAGGGCCGGTGTCGTAGACAGTGGCCCTACATTAAAACAACACTCATGCCAGAGGTCAAACTTGGGTCAAACAGAAAAATATTTTTAGAAAGTCCCCACTCCAATAGGCGGATTCAACCCTGTTTCAGCAAGGTCGGTCTACGACCTCAGGAATAGCCAGCCTTGCAGAGGAAGATGATATTAACGAAACATCGCGTTTTGGGATGTAGCCAGATACCTGCATTTTATGTTAATTTTAAGATTTTTTTTCCTAATTATAGTGTGTACTTTTGTATTTCTCTGTTTCGAAATGTGTGAATATATAATGTTATTTTTGAGTCGCCTTGAAGGCATCTTTCATGCTTATTGTGTGTATTCATATTTTTTGCTTCTTCGTAAATGTGGGTGACAATGTTGTGTATTTGCTTGGTCACATTGTTATGGTATTGCATAGAGGTGCCAATGTTTAATTTATACATGTTTCACACCACATTATATTATTATTACTATTTGCACTTGCACCTGCACTGAGGAGACACTGACCTTAGCTGTGTAGCTATTTGTAAATCCTCGTTAAATAAATATGTTTACAGCAAACCCTCCTTTTGTCTGATCAACCCACAGTGTGAACCCATATAGTCCAGGCTGTTGGGGTTTCTCTGTGCACTTTTGGAAGAAATTACAATTTTTGTCCAGATGATCAGTAACAAGTACTCTTTCGATCCTGATATAGCGCAGTCAATTCTGACACGATTAACACCTAATTAACATCTAATTAGTATTCATAATCATCACAATCCTAAAAAAATCCAGAGAAAAAAATATCTCAAGAATAGGTGGGTCGATTTCAATGATTTTAAGTTCTTTTATTTGTTTAATGGATAATTGAGACCACAAAAATATTTTTGATATCATTCATTGTCAAGGTCACGTGATGTGTCGAGGTAAAAGTCAAAATCAAGGCAAAATTGACAATTTCGGACAATAAACAGCGCATTTAACATGTTCAAAATTATTCAAAATGATTTGATATATTATTTAAAAAAACCATTATCCATAACCTTTCATCGGATAGTTTAATGGAGTGTTTATCTAATAACGGGGGCTGTAATTGTTTGGACAAGTAGAACCAACTATAATTTATCTTTTTCGCGCATGTCTCGTAAATGAATCAACGTCAAGATTTTAATTATTTGCATTTAATACACTGTGTATACACTTTTAATGTTGTAGAAAATGCTATGCACTATTATATCTCGCATAATGGTCAAGGTTAAGCAAGTAATATTCGAAATACATTTGGAACCTGGTGGTTTTCTTTTGCGATGGGCGTCTCTGACATGAAATTAATCAATTCAACGCCAATTTTAATTATGTTATAGGGTTTATTTCAACGTGATAGTATTTTTATCTAAGCAACAAAAAAAATAGATTCGATACTTCTAGGGCATACATGAATGGCAAAATAGCCCACGTGGTGAACTTATCAAGTTAACAATACAATCGATGATGCAAAATATTGCTCGCTTTTTCAAGCAAGTAACATTATGCTACTCGCACCTTTAACATGTTCAACGTTTGTAAATATTGGATATTTTTATACACTACTGTAAAGCAAATATGATAGCTAATACAGGCTCAGTACTCAAATGTGTACATTGCTTAAATTGAGTTTTTGTGTTGCATTCTTGATAATTGTCATTATGTTCAGTGATTCTCGGTTTATAATATAAATTTCTGATCCCGATCTGCAAGGACAGATATTAAAATATAAAAAATTCACTAATCATAACTGATCTAAACGCACAAAGTAAGATTGAAGGATAATTGTGTAATAAGCAGCCTTGATGATAAATGTGTCCTTATTGTGCATACTGACATTGCAAAGTGAGGAGAAAGGGTCTGTATTGCTGATAAATGTGAAAAACAGTATTCAAATCTTTAACATGTCAAAGCGCTCTGGTGTTAACCCAACCATCCAGAGAAACTACACAACAAATGCTAAAATACACGCTGAGGGCGCGAGAATTTTGCCTGTTAAGCAATGAGTTATAACTGCTATTAAAGATGTAGTCTACATTGCATTCCAGTATAATGAAAACACTGCCGGTAAGCTTGTCAAGTATGAAAATATATATAAATCTTTCCAAGACTGACATGAGATGAGCGAGCGATAACTCTATTCTATAAATCGTGATGGCGTTGTTAGAGATATTTAATTAGGAGAGAAGGACCAAAGTTACAACACCAAGAGATAGGTGTGCGGAAAAAGGTATCGCCCAATAAAAAAAGACAATCTTCATAGAAACCGGGGTATATCATGTACATTTGTGAGTAATTGAACCATCTTTTTTTTAACTTGGCTTTCATAGCTGTAATCATATATTTAAAGATACCTGTTATATCCACTTATGAAAAATAAACAATGTTCAACTCTGACGAGATGCATGTGAGGGATTCTATAATTTTAAGCACCAGCACTGTCCGCACCTTGTAATATTTATTATTGAATATTTCGATTTAGTTTGATTACATAAATGCAATGAATGACCTTTATTTTACAATATAGCAATATTACAACTCAAAAATTTCTAACATAAATGTGTTTTTTGAAAGAAATATTGTGTAAATTTAGCCAATTTTAGCCAAAAAGCCTTGTCCCACATTCTAAATCCCACATAAACAGGCGATTTATTCTAGACTTCCTGTATTATATATTATATTTGTTTCTGATATAATGTTAGTGCACAACACTATCAATAAGATTATATACAAGTTTTTTCAAAATTATTTTATTATTTTACCACTTTTTATGCAATTTATGTCTGTCCCACGTTGCAGCAACTCTCCGTAACGCTTATAGTTTTCAGGTAGTTTCTATACTTTTTCTGACCAAAATATCACTTGTCTGGTGCCAAAGAGTTGCGCGAGACCTTCATGCAGTGAATCGTGAAAAAAAAGTATAATAAATGTGTTTTTGCTTAGAAATAATGTAAGGTTTGTGCAAGTCTTTGGGTGAGTATTTTAATTCAACGTCTCTCCATAACGCGATTTTTTCCACATAAATACTGCAGTTAAACGTTTAAGCACCCTACATCCTCCAAGCCTACTACAACCTCATTTGAAAAAAAAACAAAAATAATTATAGTATAGCATAATACATGGATGCTATGCACGATTTAGTAAAAAAAAACGTCTCTCCATAAAGCATATTTTCTGTCTCTCCATAACAAAAATGAAAACGTTATGGAGAGGAAAAGTAGTCACAAATTACCCTTTTACTCATTTAAAAATAGCTATAAACCTTTATGAATTTGGTATTTTAACCAACAAGTGACACTTGTTGAAATAGTAACTTTTCTTTTTGTCTATAAAATTGTGTTAGCATCGATATTTAGTATTTGTTTATTGTCACTCCATAACAGAAATAATTGTCGTTATGGAGAGACAATGTTCGTTATTATTACTCTCCATAACGACAATAATCGTAACGGAGAGTAATTCTTATTTCATTATTTAAGGGTTATTGTCATAAAGTGATTCTTTCTAAATTAAGTGATCAGCATGATAATAGCCATGTTCAACTACTTGTTAAATATTGTATACTTTTGTAGAAGGGTCACTGAGAAATTTAAGTTTGAAGATTACTCCGTAACATAAATTGGTCTCTCCATAACGGTAAATTAGTCTCTCCATAACGGTAAGAAAAATTTAAAATGATAAAAATAATCATTTAAAAGTGAAATTAAGCTCTGCTGACAACGCTATGTCAATAAACAAAGCTAAGTTGACATGTGTTTAAATTTTTGACAATATCCAGACAATCTCATATATCAAGGAAAATATCATCACTGGTGCCTAAAATTATAGAATCCCTCATGTAACGCTTGGGGGAATCCTTTCCACTACATTGCATTACATTATATAATATCAGGATATGTCATCTCCCATTATGCATGTTCTCTCCACCTCCCATGTTATTATATGGGACATAACAACATCTCATTCACGGCAGGATAGGTAAAATATCAGCAAAACAGAAATGGTCAGCTCATTTTACCACCACCACATCCCACTGCAGTCCCTTATGTAGCGCTCGGCTCAGTGTTCATTGATGACACAAAAATCATCGAGGAATTTGTTGTGCACACACTTACTCGATTTTGACCCTACTTCGTGTACGCGAAACATTTGTGTGTTCACTATAATATGTATTTTATACTTATCAATTTCGATTTGAATGCAATTCAAAAACTGTGTTTTTGTGGAAATATATGTTTGTATTTTGAGCTGTGCACCATATTTATGTATAAGGTCATAAAATGAATATCATGATGTAATAACAACGTGGGTGTGACAGAATGGACAAGGTCTGATTGATGTCTTCGTGGAAACGGCTTATTAATATTTGATGTATTGTACTTCGATTTCCGCACTCACATTTCCGTTTCACAGCTGGGAACCATTCTCCATTAGCGGCACAACACGCAACATGTATGCTAGTGGTAACGCAGGATTGCACAATGGACAGAACAAAACTCCTGATTTTATCCTGTATCTAACGTCTTATGTGGTGTTAAAACGACCCAGTGTAAGGCGATATAAGAAAATACATCTTGATAAGTCCTCCTCTTTTTCCCCCTTCCCCTGCTGTTCTTTTCTATACAATCTCCCTTTCCCCTCTTCGTCTTGTTTCGCCTCTTCTCCCACCTCTTTCTTCTCCTCCTTCCTATCTATCCGCTTCTTCTGTCTCCTCCTCCTCCTTCGTCTTGTTCCTCTTTTTTTAGACTTCCCGTCGTCAATAAATATCTATCTATCTATCTACCATATAATTATCGTGTGTACGATAATGGCACTGCAATGTCTAGAGACATCTGGTGACTGAAAACCGAACTAGTCATCTGCTCAAAAAGATAATGCCCATCCGTTCTGAAAATAAATTAGGAGAATACTTTTGTTAATGGCTGATGACATGCACAGCAGTTACATAAAACAGTACACTAAACGACACAAACAAGCAACCTAGGAAAGATGGGTGTGGGGGAGAAAAGAATGATGGAAAGATTGAAACAAGCACGCCAACCAGCAAGAAGGTTTAGCTTAAACACAGTATAATTGCACACATAATTTAAAAAAAAATGGCGTTCAAGTATTCATGGTGATTTGTGCAAATTTATTGACCGCTTTACTTCATGTCACTACTCACGATTGCATGAATTAATTAAAATGATTATACAAGAACAAGTTACATATTACTAGTTCGCCTATTCGTGGAACTAAATATATTATCTTATTTAGCTAAATGTGTTCCATTAGGCATATTAAACAGGTTTGACCTTATTTTCTTGCAGCCAGCCAGGTGTTTGCAGGTTGGTCACCGATTGACCACCGAAATGTCAGCTGGATCCCACTCTGCAAGGGCAGGGTTTGGGTAAACTTAATATTGTTTATGCCCCTGTTATGAGACACGGGATATAAAACGTAAAGAAAACATTTGCCTATCTGCGTGACAGAGGTTGGTACTCCATAAACACGCAAATGTCTTGTCTAATTGTGTAAAATCCTAACAGCTTAGAGATACATTAATTCCATTCAATTTAATTTGCTTAATTAATTAATTAATTAATTAGTCGTGATTCATTAATAGTTAATCGCATTTAGTGTTTTTCTTATGTGAAAACACTGTGATATTAAGTGTAATTTTATCATTTTTTTTAGCTCATTAGCTATGTTGATGTTCTGTATATTTTATTAACCACCAAAATTATACATTTATAACAAGATGTTCAAAATTATTTTTTGTATTTATTTGTTATAATAGTTGTTATCGTCAATAATATTATGTTATGATAAGCTCCGCTAATAACAATGAGAATGAGAAGTCTGCGTATCCCAAGAAACACTAGTCGATTTAAATTTAAAAGTACGCCTTGTATGTGATTACGTATTAACAGTGCTGTGCAAAATTATCAATAATTACCAAGTAAAAAATACAACTCCAATGAATAGAAAGGTCGGCATTACACAATACTTCAGTACTTTACAATATAATCAGTACATCAATGTGTAACATACAAACTATTTATACATTGTCTTGTAAGCAACAGTCACGTCTTATTTTTTAAGTACTGCTTGCCTTTTACAGGGTAGTATTAGTTTTAATCTGTCATCCGTACATAGCCCTATCAGCAGAGTCAATGGTAGAACCGGGTATATCTGCGAACAGAAGAAAATCTGGTTGATGCCACAATCGTGCCTTAATTTCTTTGAAATCTTCTGGTTGAGCTGGTTATTTCCTATTAGACGATTAATGGATGGCATTTATTGACTGTTCCTACATGAGCGCCACAAGTTAAGCCCACTTCGTCCATGCCATGAAAATCAATATTTGCTCTTCTTCATATTGTAATCATTTTGAGATTCCTATTATTATATTAAATGCTATTATTATAGTAAAATGCCCCAATTTCAGTCTACTTAACAACAAACGTACTTAGTATCTTACAATTAAACAAGAATAAGTATATTTTAATTAACGTTCCCAAAGCCAGGTTAATCTGTGTATAAATAATATCCTACGACCTTGCGTTTTCCGAAAATGAGGTTGAACCGTGGGACCGGGCCCTCATGAAAGGACCAGAAATCTTGTTCCTCGCACGCTAAATTAATCAGAATTCATCTCAGATAGAACGTGAGGTGTTTGACTGAAATCATCAGACAGATAGAATATGACCTTGATGAGAAAGCCTCTGTTGAATACTAGCTTATGAATCAGAAAGTGGTAATATAAGCCTGTTTTTTTATGAAAATGAGTAATTGTGGGTGAGGGGGGGGGGGGGGGTTATGACACATCATATCGTAAGTAGGATGGTTTGCAGCCAGATTATAGTACAGTGTAGGAGTGTTTAAGGAACTACTATTTTGGCAATCAGCTCTAAAATATCGCGGGCAGAAGTTACATCATTATGTATGGGTTATTATAAATTCCACTGTTTTTTGTTAGCATAATAATATATTATTATTCATTTGTAATGTTTCAGAACAATTATTATTTTTCGTTTTTTTTGGCTTAATATTTTTTAAAATGTTAATCTTTTGTGTGAGCCAATAGGTCACAAGCAAAAATTTAAGCCATTTTTTTTTTATCTTTATATATTTATTTATAAAAACAATTTTGATCTAAATACATGCCAATGAACATTTTGTATGCGTTTATAATGAAATGTGTAAAATTTAATACTAAGAAGCTACAAATGTACTTACGGCCTTTTGTCTTTTAACCATTTTGCTGCTGAAGTATTTGTCAGTAATTTTATTCTTTTGAAGATGGAGTTGCTATCAAAATTTTCATTTTTAAGTAAAGAAAAGTATGTCTATCTTTGAAAAAGAAACATTTAATTAATTAAATTGTTTGATTTATCAATGGATTTACTGAGCATTCAACACAGACTATTATATCGATTTATGTGGCATTTTATTTGGATTGAAAAATTGGCTACTTGGAAATGTATTTATTCTGTGAAACGCAGTGACGTCACTTGGTGAAAACAAGGTTATATAACACCCCTCTCCCATACTTCAAGGTCATTAAGTTTCACAGAATACATATACGGTCATAGCAGCATATGAGATTCGATATATACCCTGTCATTTGAACCCATCCTCCCTTGGCCAGTCTCACGCGAGTGCTTATCGCATGAGCCTGACCGTGCTTATCGCATGAGCCTGACCGTATCGAGTACTACAATCAGTTATTCGGCCTATGTGGTCATCTTGGGGGTGTGTCTGAGATTCAAACCTCATTGGATGTTTCAGATTTATAAATATGTCATAAAAGGTCGCGAAGAATTGCGCACAGTTACCTGTTTCCGTTGCTAGATGTATTATATAGACAAGTTGGGAATCTCTCATTTTAGACAGTGAGGTGTGCCGAATTCGTCATGGCGGTCAGTAATCATATAGTGGCCGCCATTCAGGGAGCTGGGAACACAATGACGTGAGCGTGAGATTCCGAGCTTATATATCTATCTAACCTATCATACCAACGGAAACAAGCAAGCTATGCTCTCAGCCAGCTCTCATGCGCTTTCTGATTGGCCGGTCTTGAGACGCGCGACATTCAAGGTATCTGGCTATTTAAAATAGTTGAACGCTATGCTCGATAAAGCAAGGTATCGCACTGCATGCTAGTGGGTAAGATAACTTGCTGAGGAAGATGTTTGAACCCTGCTAGTCAAATCTATGTGGTGGATGTCCATGTGTAAACCCACTGCTCTAATTTAAATTTGCACCCATTTGAAGTTGTGTTTCGCTACCGCGGCCCACAATTGCAAGTGGGTGAAAATTACTCCTATTTGTTTAATTTGAGACCAAACATTTACAAATATTGATGTTTAAGCAGTCATTTCATTCTCAATAACTTTGATTGAACCTGCTGAAAAGTACATTTAACACCCTTACAGCGCGGGGATCGACTTTAGTCGTCAGAATTCTGAGGACTAAAGTCGATCCCCGTGCTGTAAGAGTAAAAATATTTTTAATGGTCGTAGACTTATCACTTAGGTATTCAAATGAATCAGAAAGAGCTAACTGAGACATTTATGATGATTTCATATTTAAAAAAAAAAATTGGTTGCGATGTGGTATGTTTGTGGAGGCTGTCACTTGATATTCATTACATAAACAGTATTATTCTTTCAAATTGATAAACGAAAATTGTTATTTTAGAGGAGGTTAATCATAATCTAGTCAAGTAGCACATATAAGTGTATGAAGGATATTTAAATCTGTTTTAATCAACATGTTATTTTTAAGTCAAACATAGATCTATTTGAAGCAGTATAATGGAGTATAATGCAGTATAAGTATAGTGGACCAGCGTTGATCTGGCATTGGTTTGACGTGTGTGTTTGCTGGGCATAGTGTGGTAGGCGTCTTAGCCGCTGCATGATAGGATCCACTTAGCTTTCCAGCAAACAGATTGAAAAGATTGAAACAAGCACGCCAACCAGCAAGAAGGTTTAGCTTAAACACAGTATAATTGCACACATAATTTAAAAAAAAATGGCGTTCAAGTATTCATGGTGATTTGTGCAAATTTATTGACCGCTTTACTTCATGTCACTACTCACAATTGCATGAATTAATTAAAATGATTATACAAGAACAAGTTACATATTACTAGTTCGCCTATTCGTGGAACTAAATATATTATCTTATTTAGCTAAATGTGTTCCATTAGGCATATTAAACAGGTTTGACCTTATTTTCTTGCAGCCAGCCAGGTGTTTGCAGGTTGGTCACCGATTGACCACCGAAATGTCAGCTGGATCCCACTCTGCAAGGGCAGGGTTTGGGTAAACTTAATATTGTTTATGCCCCTGTTATGAGACACGGGATATAAAACGTAAAGAAAACATTTGCCTATCTGCGTGACAGAGGTTGGTACTCCATAAACACGCAAATGTCTTGTCTAATTGTGTAAAATCCTAACAGCTTAGAGATACATTAATTCCATTCAATTTAATTTGCTTAATTAATTAATTAATTAATTAGTCGTGATTCATTAATAGTTAATCGCATTTAGTGTTTTTCTTATGTGAAAACACTGTGATATTAAGTGTAATTTTATCATTTTTTTTAGCTCATTAGCTATGTTGATGTTCTGTATATTTTATTAACCACCAAAATTATACATTTATAACAAGATGTTCAAAATTATTTTTTGTATTTATTTGTTATAATAGTTGTTATTGTCAATAATATTATGTTATGATAAGCTCCGCTAATAACAATGAGAATGAGAAGTCTGCGTATCCCAAGAAACACTAGTCGATTTAAATTTAAAAGTACGCCTTGTATGTGATTACGTATTAACAGTGCTGTGCAAAATTATCAATAATTACCAAGTAAAAAATACAACTCCAATGAATAGAAAGGTCGGCATTACACAATACTTCAGTACTTTACAATATAATCAGTACATCAATGTGTAACATACAAACTATTTATACATTGTCTTGTAAGCAACAGTCACGTCTTATTTTTTAAGTACTGCTTGCCTTTTACAGGGTAGTATTAGTTTTAATCTGTCATCCGTACATAGCCCTATCAGGAGAGTCAATGGTAGAACCGGGTATATCTGCGAACAGAAGAAAATCTGGTTGATGCCACAATCGTGCCTTAATTTCTTTGAAATCTTCTGGTTGAGCTGGTTATTTCCTATTAGACGATTAATGGATGGCATTTATTGACTGTTCCTACATGAGCGCCACAAGTTAAGCCCACTTCGTCCATGCCATGAAAATCAATATTTGCTCTTCTTCATATTGTAATCATTTTGAGATTCCTATTATTATATTAAATGCTATTATTATAGTAAAATGCCCCAATTTCAGTCTACTTAACAACAAACGTACTTAGTATCTTACAATTAAACAAGAATAAGTATATTTTAATTAACGTTCCCAAAGCCAGGTTAATCTGTGTATAAATAATATCCTACGACCTTGCGTTTTCCGAAAATGAGGTTGAACCGTGGGACCGGGCCCTCATGAAAGGACCAGAAATCTTGTTCCTCGCACGCTAAATTAATCAGAATTCATCTCAGATAGAACGTGAGGTGTTTGACTGAAATCATCAGACAGATAGAATATGACCTTGATGAGAAAGCCTCTGTTGAATACTAGCTTATGAATCAGAAAGTGGTAATATAAGCCTGTTTTTTTATGAAAATGAGTAATTGTGGGTGAGGGGGGGGGGGGGTTATGACACATCATATCGTAAGTAGGATGGTTTGCAGCCAGATTATAGTACAGTGTAGGAGTGTTTAAGGAACTACTATTTTGGCAATCAGCTCTAAAATATCGCGGGCAGAAGTTACATCATTATGTATGGGTTATTATAAATTCCACTGTTTTTTGTTAGCATAATAATATATTATTATTCATTTGTAATGTTTCAGAACAATTATTATTTTTCGTTTTTTTTGGCTTAATATTTTTTAAAATGTTAATCTTTTGTGTGAGCCAATAGGTCACAAGCAAAAATTTAAGCCATTTTTTTTTATCTTTATATATTTATTTATAAAAACAATTTTGATCTAAATACATGCCAATGAACATTTTGTATGCGTTTATAATGAAATGTGTAAAATTTAATACTAAGAAGCTACAAATGTACTTACGGCTTTTTGTCTTTTAACCATTTTGCTGCTGAAGTATTTGTCAGTAATTTTATTCTTTTGAAGATGGAGTTGCTATCAAAATTTTCATTTTTAAGTAAAGAAAAGTATGTCTATCTTTGAAAAAGAAACATTTAATTAATTAAATTATTTGATTTATCAATGGATTTACTGAGCATTCAACACAGACTATTATATCGATTTATGTGGCATTTTATTTGGATTGAAAAATTGGCTACTTGGAAATGTATTTATTCTGTGAAACGCAGTGACGTCACTTGGTGAAAACAAGGTTATATAACACCCCTCTCCCATACTTCAAGGTCATTAAGTTTCACAGAATACATATACGGTCATAGCAGCATATGAGATTCGATATATACCCTGTCATTTGAACCCATCCTCCCTTGGCCAGTCTCACGCGAGTGCTTATCGCATGAGCCTGACCGTGCTTATCGCATGAGCCTGACCGTATCGAGTACTACAATCAGTTATTCGGCCTATGTGGTCATCTTGTGGGTGTGTCTGAGATTCAAACCTCATTGGATGTTTCAGATTTATAAATATGTCATAAAAGGTCGCGAAGAATTGCGCACAGTTACCTGTTTCCGTTGCTAGATGTATTATATAGACAAGTTGGGAATCTCTCATTTTAGACAGTGAGGTGTGCCGAATTCGTCATGGCGGTCAGTAATCATATAGTGGCCGCCATTCAGGGAGCTGGGAACACAATGACGTGAGCGTGAGATTCCGAGCTTATATATCTATCTAACCTATCATACCAACGGAAACAAGCAAGCTATGCTCTCAGCCAGCTCTCAAGCGCTTTCTGATTGGCCGGTCTTGAGACGCGCGACATTCAAGGTATCTGGCTATTTAAAATAGTTGAACGCTATGCTCGATAAAGCAAGGTATCACACTGCATGCTAGTGGGTAAGATAACTTGCTGAGGAAGATGTTTGAACCCTGCTAGTCAAATCTATGTGGTGGATGTCCATGTGTAAACCCACTGCTCTAATTTAAATTTGCACCCATTTGAAGTTGTGTTTCGCTACCGCGGCCCACAATTGCAAGTGGGTGAAAATTACTCCTATTTGTTTAATTTGAGACCAAACATTTACAAATATTGATGTTTAAGCAGTCATTTCATTCTCAATAACTTTGATTGAACCTGCTGAAAAGTACATTTAACACCCTTACAGCGCGGGGATCGACTTTAGTCGTCAGAATTCTGAGGACTAAAGTCGATCCCCGTGCTGTAAGAGTAAAAATATTTTTAATGGTCGTAGACTTATCACTTAGGTATTCAAATGAATCAGAAAGAGCTAACTGAGACATTTATGATGATTTCATATTTAAAAAAAAAAATTGGTTGCGATGTGGTATGTTTGTGGAGGCTGTCACTTGATATTCATTACATAAACAGTATTATTCTTTCAAATTGATAAACGAAAATTGTTATTTTAGAGGAGGTTAATCATAATCTAGTCAAGTAGCACATATAAGTGTATGAAGGATATTTAAATCTGTTTTAATCAACATGTTATTTTTAAGTCAAACATAGATCTATTTGAAGCAGTATAATGGAGTATAATGCAGTATAAGTATAGTGGACCAGCGTTGATCTGGCATTGGTTTGACGTGTGTGTTTGCTGGGCATAGTGTGGTAGGCGTCTTAGCCGCTGCATGATAGGATCCACTTAGCTTTCCAGCAAACATGGGGTATTCACACAATGCTGTTTCAATGTTGGCCCACCGTCTTCGACACTGGCCCAACATTGAAATAGCATTGGGTGAATTACCCGTGTTTGCTGGGTATTAGCTATCAACCTTTAAGCTGCTGGAGGGGAGATATCTCCAGTTTTTTGTTTACACAAAAAACTAGACGCTTCTAGCTCATTCCATATTGACCAATTTTCGATTTAATGCTGGGACAGGTCGTAGACGATGGAGCAATATTTAACCAACAATGGGTTCACACCTCGTGTTTGCTGGGAGGCGTGTGTATGTATGATAGTCCGGAGTAACTGGACAAATTATGATCCTTCTTGAAAACATAATAACCCTTATCACGACTATTTTTTTTAGTTGACCAAATCACTGAATTGTAAATGAAATGTGTGTCTAAACATCATGATTTGCAAATATTTGTGCTCAAATTAAACAAATATGAGTAATGTTCAGCCACTTGAAGTTGCAGGTCGCGGTAGCGAGACACAATTTCAAGTGGGTGAAAATTTAAATAGATTAACTTAGCAGGATCAATAATTATAATAATCATTTAAAAAAATATTATAAAAATATACTTAGTCTGAAATATTTAGCTAATAATGCTTGGTTCACCTTCTTTAGATTTTCCTTGGTGCATTCGGTGACACAGCCCTGTCAATAGCATCTGGAGGCAGAATTGACGAGGATGAATAATCGAAGATTGTGAGAGGCAGCTTAAGACTAAGGAAGCAAGAGTTCGAAAATGGCACGAATTTTCTAGACATCACGAGACCTTAGTGTAATGTTGATCCAATATTCTGAAGCTAGTATGAGACCAAAATCAATAGAGCGCAGTACGTGGTGTGTATTCATTAACCCTCATCCTGCTAAATTTACCAATTTAAATTTTCAGCCACTTGAAGTTGTGTCTCGCTACCGCGATCCACAACTTCAAGTGGCTGAAAATTACTGATATTTCCTAAATTTGACACCAAACACTTGCAAATATTGATGTTTGAACACTCATTTATTCCTAATAACTGTGATGTAGTCAGCTAAAATAACAGACTAAAAACGACTTTAGTCGTGATCAGCAGACAAAGGGTTAAAGTGCTAATCACGTATATATAGCCACTTTCATTTTTTTGTTTCTCCTTCTAACAAAATATGCTTTGAAGGAGAAATAAGCCTTAACCCTTAAAGCGTTGAAATAATTCGTATAAACCATGGAAACCAAAGGGTTTATTTCTATTTGAAATCATCATAAATGCCCTAGTTAGCTTTTTCAGATTCATTTGATTTCCTATGATATGGGTCTACGGCTATTGCAAATATGTTTACTACTACAGTGCGGGGATCGACTTTAAACGTCAGAATCTGACGTCCACAGCCGTCAGATTCTGACGTTTAAAGTCGATCCCCGTGCTGTAAGGGTTACAATAAATTAAATTGGCATATCTTGTAATTCAAATTGTACAATGTAAATGTTATTTTGTCCGCTTTAAGTTGTGGATCGCGGCAGCGAGACATAACTTGAAGTATGTAAGATTTAATAAATAATGTGGAGCTTCAAGCTTTAAATTTACAACTTGACTCAGTACTTTAAGGGACTAGCCCATCACCTGATTTAATTCATGGTTGCCAAACATTCTAAGCTTGTCTAGGTGCAGTGTTAGTGAGTCCCGTTAACCTAATCGTAGTTGGAATATCTGAAGATTTCTATTATTCTGAAGATATATATATATCTGGATTTTTATGTATCTGAAGATATGTACATATCTTGAGATTTGTATTTATTTAGACATTTGTATGTAATCATTTTATCATTTTTTATAACTGTGGATATGTGTAACATACACATGGATATTTGAATATAATGTGGATATTTCTATATATGTGGATATGTGTATATATTTGGATATTTGCATAGAGCGTATATATATCTGAAAGGTAAAATAACATGTAAACAAATATAATCGTAGAATGTGACGTATCTGTAATAGCATGTGTATGGTAGTATGCTTGTAATGGATATTAACAAAATAGTATATCCCAACAGCAGTCCACCATACATCGACAATGTTAACCTTCGGTTAAAACGTCGACATGAACTAAATTGCATTTTAATTTAGAGGTCATACGGCTCAGTTTCCATTGCAGAGTGTTTTCATGACACCCGTGAGGATGACAATATTATGTTTGGTCGTAAAAATTACGCTGTAAAATAAGTATGTTGTTGGCTTCGTCTTAGTATTTATATTTAATAATTATTCACCATCATGATTTATTAGACAAAATGAGAGAGATCATACAACAAAAAGTAATGTTTTAAAAATCAATTATGATGACTTTTGATTCTGCATATGTCTAATATTTACCACAAATGTTTCCACCTGACAGAGTAAATGTTAGGCACGACATGTATTGATAATGTCAGATGATATCAAAGGTTGTATGCCATAGTCACTGTAATTACTTATTGTTGTTGCAGCGCTGACATAGGCCTACTGTTGCATAAACCATGGAGACCAAATGATTTTTTTAATTTGAAATCATCATAAATGTCTTTAGTTACCTCTCTCTGCTTCATTTGAATACCTATTATATTATAGGTCTACGGCTATTATAAATTCTTGTACTATTTAAACCTGTGTGGACGTCGACTTCTGACGTCTAAAGTCGATCCCAGCGCAGTAAGGGTTAACATTTTAACCTCCGTGATGTTGGAGCTGTACATATACCTTTTCAAGCATGTCATTAAAGTTGCTAAAATATTTTGTGGTAAATGCTTAATTAATTAATCAATTAATTCAATTTTGGAGATTCGCGTTACGTCATTTCCAGCTTCATGTGAGTGAAAAAATAGAAACAAACACTTCAACGGCACAATGGCTAACACCATGATATATGTAATTGGACAGCTAGCATGCTTCTATATCCGCATGCGAACATATATATCAGGTTCTCATAGGCATTTATTACATACAAGAAAACGCAAATAAACACATTGTTTTAGATTCACCCTATATTTATTAATTGGATAAATAACCAAATAATCTATCCGTAAACAGGTTTTTTTTTATTAATAAGTAATTTAAGTTGGATATAATGGCACATCCTTGGTATTTGTTCTAATATTTCGTTTCGAAGATGTCGGATTACTAAAGTGACCTATATATATAATTGCAAAAATAAAATAACACATGATAACGCTAATTATACTAATGTACCAGAGCCACTAATCTTGAAGCCTGTATTCCATATTGCTTACACACGTATGGGACACAGACTAGATGCTTTGTTTTAAACCTTCTCATTTCACGTAATATTTATGTATATTACATTTGATTCATCAAAATAATGATAGAAAAAATTGTAAGGAAGAGTTAAACTCCCCATGGGTGACATAAGATAATTCACATGAAACATCCCAACAAACACAAAACATTTGTATAATATTTGTACAACGTTGGTCAAATATTTTACAAATGTTATACAAAGGTTTTTGCTGAGATAAGGCAAACTATATGTATCCTCTGTACACCAGCTTGACCCAGTGGAGAGTCATTGGCATGACATAGAGCCAATATCTGAGATGTCAACGATTGATACGTTCCTTGGTGCTCTATAGGGCGGTGACATGTCGGCCAGGGAGTACGTGTAGGGAGAGGACCTAATCCTGGCTGAAGTTAATGTGACGCTGATGTTACGTCCGTGTCAATAAAATCGTCTTAGGGACGTCCTGTGATTCTTTGGGTATGGGGATAGCCAATCTAATGTGCTGGAACGAGATTTGTGGCCCTATTCTTTGTAGATTCATTTCTCCCGGATCAATAATGTCCTGGTTTCCGCCTCACAACTCAGACCCTTTACCAGCCTACGTGTAAGAACTGTACTTGTGATTATTATGGCTTTTAACATCTTTTACATCAGGTAGTTAAAACGTAGCTTCAAAAATTAGGTCGACATCAGCAAACACATAACGTTGACCCTCTCCAGATTCATTGTACTGATCTCTGGGACATTGGCATAACATTAAAACAACAGTCATACCAAAGTCTTTCTAGGGGATCCATTTATTTCCAAACCCTGCTTTTTAAATTTGATTCTTTCCTGTAGGACCCATTCGACTGCAGATAACATTTTTAGACATGCCTTTCAATCTTCATTTTATAATCTAATCATTTTGACAATAAGCTCTGATGATAGATGAGGAAACATTATTCATATGATGTGCGAACATAATATTCCCACAAATTTTAATCCAGTTCACACAATGGTACAGACTGAATGTTTTAACACAAACGTACACAAGAAAAGTCATTACTGACCTTTATGACAAATAAGTCAGTGATGACTTTTCTTTATGTCAATAAATATCTATCTATCTATCGCAATATATTTTAAAATTGGTGGATAGATTGTTAGTTTCTTTTTCGTATTTTGCCTTCTGCTAGTTGCAAGTAAATAGCTATGTAGGCAATATGAAAGTTTGATATCTAATGCTAGGCTAGTATGATTATGATAGAATTTCCTATTGGTACCAATGGCGGATCATCAGACAAGCACATACAAATGAATTCCCTGTGATAGATCAGTCACGACAGTTCAGCCATCTTGTTTCCGGCTCACCGATCAGCAGCAGGTTTCACTTCTGGATGAGAAACTGGAGTCAGGGGCACCATGACGACGAGTGTAGCCAATCAAATACACTATCCCAGCCTTGGCACAATGGCTGTCGGTGGGTCAATGCTGTGCCAGTGTCTGATCCTAGCTGCCAAGCCTTATAGTTTCTCAGGAAACACGAGAACTCTACCCAATGCTGGGTTGATGTTGGCCCGCCGTCTACGACGTCGGCCCAACATCAACCCAGCATTGGGTAGAAGTATTGTGTTTGCTGGGTTTCCACTCATATTGTCACGCTGAACCACTCTCGTATTCTTCATAATACTTCCGGTTCTTGGAATCATGTATGTGTTCGTCATTACTTGCCGTGCTCATGTGTTTCCGCATCAATATCAACGAAGTTAACTTAACGTCTGAAATATTAGTAGATTAGCTTTCTAATTTCTTGACCTGACGTTGGACAGGACATGTAACTTACAGGGTATCCGTAAGCACCATAAATATGCCTACTTCCTTGATGACCATATCTGTTTCAATAACATTGATTAATTTTGCAACACGAGCGACCGCACCATTAATTGTAAATTAATTAGAAATAAAGTAATCTTGGCACAACATTTGTCAGGGACGCATATAAGCTACTACATTTCGAAATGCCATGCATGCCACCCATATAGCCTATGCTATACTATGATGTAACAGAATGATATCTAATGCAAATAAATACAGTATCAATTATAATTTGAATGTGTTTGTAAAACTGGCAGGATCTGTGTTATGTGCTGCAACCAACAATATATTGTAATTGCTCGTAGATCATCTGCTGTGTTTTTGCATGGTAGCAAATGTTGTTTGCCTTTTTTATAGTAGTGTTTGTCTTTCCACTGCCGTGCTCCAGCCATACCTTTCTGGGACGACCTTGATCTGTTGCCTGTGTACAGACATGTCCCTCTCGTGAGAGAGAGACGTGGTCACCTGAGAAAACAGGAACAGTACAAGAGCAGGAGCAAGAGCAATCAGAGAGCCGTGCTGGAGGCATGCAGCAGCCAAGTGTGAGGGCATCAGCCAAGTGTATCTAGATCCCATCAGCTGATAGGGACACATTATCTGACACGCGGTCTTGCTTCTCCTGTGATTGTTTTCTCCGTTGATCCCCGGATGCCTGGATGTATTTCTCATAAGTGCAGTCCATATCTGTGGTTGTTTTATATGTTCATTTCCCGTCAGCACGGCTTGCCGTCATGGAGGTACAACACTGAGACGCTCATACCACGAGACGCCGATATATAGGTAAGTTAACTGCAATGTAAAGAAAAACAGAAAGAGCTAAGCAGTTACTGTTGCTGGTTTGTGTACCACAGTACTACTCTGCAAAGCCTAAAGGCAGCATATGCTTACTTGTCAAGCAAGCAGATACTGCATTTTGTTGAAAATGTGAGATCCAAACTATCTTCCACTCTGTTATAAATATAATATAAAAAACGATTTATTTTTAAATTATAATGGAGGCGAAAAAAACAACAATAAAAATCTTAGTCATAATTCTGGAAATTTGTTGTCTATGTCATGTTAAGGCTTTTATTGGCCAGTACAATATCCTGTGTCATGTCAGAGTCACTGTTAAATCAAAACGTACACATAATTTATCTCAAAGGGGTCAACATCTATACATATTGCAATATCAATGTTTTGACAATGATATATCTATCTGTGTTGTCTATGAGGGCATACGTGTGTAATCGTTGATTTTAATTTAATTTAAATAGAGTAAATGTCTCGTTATTATGGTCATTAATTTCATTTTTAATTCTCAGATATTTTAATATTACTTTGTGGTGGAATCAAACAGCATATTAGATGCATTCAATCATTTCATATTATTGAATCTTAAAACTACAAAAACTATATCGCTATATATAAAATTATTAAGTTTGAAGAAACAACCTTTTTGAATTGACATGCGTAGGGCTATACTAATACAGTCATTGTGTTTTAAGAACTAGTACAATGGATCAAGCCAATCACAACAGAAACATCGAGCATTACACATCATGGGATGAAATTGGTTGTCAATTTATGTACATCGAATTAGTCAGTTCAATGTATTTCTTGCATTCTCACCCATTTGCATGGTTGTGGTTGTAAAAGAACCATGCAAATGTCACATAATTATGTTATGATGCTGAGACATATAGACACAATGGCAGATTGACTGTGATTTAAATCGTGGCCGCATATTACTGTCATACACGTAGTTAAGCCTAAGTGACCGTAACTTAAGTATTAACCCTTTAACCGCCAAATTATTCAATTCGAATTTTCACCCACTTGAAGTTGTGTCTCGCTGACGCGATCCACAACTTCAAGTGAGTGAAAATTATTTAGATTTGACAAAATGGAGGTCAACTCTTGTTCAAATCTTGCTGGTTGATGTCACATTTTATCTTTAACATATTTAAAATGTGGTACTTAATGTGCTAATAAAAACTGAAAACCCGAATATATGCGGCACCGGCGGTTGAACGGATAAACCTGAAAAAGCTAATCTATTAAGACGTAGTGTGAACATATAATTGCCTCTGACCAAGGAATCTTGTCCCTTTACAATACTGACAATAAGCCCTGTATGATTCATATACTTTATCATTGCTGTGATAAGTTCAACGTTGTACCATAGTTCCCATAGCTACCATAGTTACGGTAGTCATTATGCCCGTATTAGTTCGACAAATCTCCCAGTAATTACACCACATAATTTATCCCATGTTACCATAGGATAAAAAGATAGACAATGTGGTACGGTAGACAATGTGGCACACAGCTGACCTTGTACTCCTTCTACCTCATACATCAGCCTCCGCCTCTATGCTGTCTCAGGGGCCTTGATTTAGTACAGGGGGAAGGTGTTCCGTTTTCAATATTAATTAATGAGCTTTGACCTCATTTTCTGCAGCCAGCATGCAGGTGCTTGTAAGCTGGTCACTGATTGACCACCGAAATGTCAGACTGGATCTCACTATGCAAGGGTCAGCTTTGGTGAGCCTAATATTGTTTATCTGTTTATGTCCCCTTTTATGAGGCAATTGTGGCTGATTTTGTAATACATTTACAGTATTAGTTCCAGGCGCGGTCTTGTATAATACAACGGGTGTGACGTAAATACCTCCATTATTTGAATCATTCTTACTTTATGTGGGTCAAGTCCTGTTGTGTTGTTCACCAATTCCAGGAAGCCATTGTCATCCGTGGACTGTCTGTTCTCAAACAACGCGCCATTACTTATATCAATAAGAATCGTGTTCGACGCTGACAACCAGTGAATACGGCTGATTGCCAATAGTGCCGAGGATTCACAAAAGGCAGTAACTGCTCACGTAAGAAAGTAATCAGCTACTGCAATTTGTCTTTACATGGTAGAATACTAATACTGACAAAGCCCATCTGCTTAATGGACTGCACTGGTTTCCTTCTGTGCGGAGCAATCGATCCAATCAAAATGATGAAAACAAATACTTTAGGATCATCGGTTAAACACAAAGCTCATTTGAATACAGCACAATGCCCCACTACACATGCTACACTAACTTACCTACATCCCCCTGATGGAACAAATGGCTAATTTGAAACTTTGAAATCTTATAAGTAATAATTGTTCAAACTAATTGAAAACTTAATTACGATAGAGATGACACGGTTACTATGAATGTATAGAGGAGAGGATCATCATTTTGACATTCACAATTTGCATTGTACATCATCAGAATATCTTACATTCACGAAAAACAACTACACAATAATCTGTACTTTTTCGGAAAATGTGTTTATTCGGTCAGTCGTTTCCCGGAATCTAACGTGTCAGCACCCCTGCAGCTCTAAAGCCACAGAGGTCATGCCCAGTAATCACTAAACATTTGTATAACATTTGTACAATGTTGGTTCAACATCGAAGACGTTGGTCCGACGTTGTACAAATGTTATACAAATGTTTTGCGATACGATACCTCACAGGGTCGACCATCAGAGTAATCAAAGCACTATATATATGTTTACTACGAGTCGTTCAATATAATGGATAATCTTAGATTATTGTAAATACTTCGCAGGTAACGCAAATAGTCATAGTTTCTGTATCAATTTATAAAAATACGCGCATGCGGTATAAGGCTACTAATGCCCACTAGTGGACTCTCATCCGGAAACCGAGTAGCAACTTCACCTCCCCTGTTGGTCTCAAGAATGCCGTGCCGGAGAATATAGCAAACAGACGCTGTCTCAAGTGTCTTTGTAAAATATTGGACCAACATCTCAGACGCTAATGTCAACAATAAGTGAGGCAATGTTCTGTGTATGTAGTAGCCTACTGTATCTTGTATAAGGGGTTTATCGCCAACAATCATGCCAATAAAACCTGCTTGTCTGGTCATTTCAGATTCTAAAAACTGTGTGGATAAACACATTCATAAACGTCAACGTCAACGATTTTGTCCCAATACTAAATATATTTCTTCACACCATGTCTGTGCAAGACGTGCATACAGGGATTCGTACAATTCCAGCGTCCGTTGCAATAATTGAGTCGTGATCGTGTAAAGTCGTGATTTATTAATAGTTAATGGTGTCTAGTTGTTTCCACATGTGATGCTGAAAGTAATTGAAAAACATTTGCGACACGTTGAGTGGTATTTTAAAATATGCATTAGCTGATTAGCTCTGTTCTGTATATCTAAAAATAAATAAATGAAATGAATCTGGCTTTAGGCCACCTTTGTGCACATATAGGCTAAACTGGGCCAGGAGAACCTCCTGAGGATGGTGAGATGATTGAGATGACACTGTCCTCCAGACACAGGATTCGAAATTCGAGCCCTGGCGGTCTGAGGCCGAGCACGCTACCTCTCGGTCACGGAGGCTCCCCACAATACTAACTTTCACACGTGGATGGGGAAGAAACAATTTTGTTTCTTTCAAACCGCCGAGACCGGGAACCGAACCCCGGACTCTGGCGTGAAAGGCAGCGGTGCTAACCACTACCCTAGGGCCCCCGCCCCTGTATATCTAAAAACCGCCGTGGGAAAAAATCTTATAGCATTATATAGTACTTGATTTTTCGTTGCCATATTACTATGGACAAAGCTGTGCATTTTTATGCAAAAGCAATGCTTTTGCAATCATATTTGTGCACTTGACATGTTAAATAAGTACGCATTGTAAGAGATTACTGTACCTTTTTGTTACGTAAAAGAATAGTGCGAAGTAGTTTGAGTGTCGAGCATAGAAACCCGTGATCATGCTTATTTTCAGGTCATTATATTATATTTATATTATGATTATTAAATACAATAATTAGTTTTTTGTGCAATAAAGAATATAATAAAAAGTTCTAAGTATACGGACAATGCAGGACAAGGTAATGGACAATTATCTTGTATATGGATCACCACGAGCACATTACTGTTAGTTACAATACATCTTGAAGGGAATTGGGAGCAAATTAGCCAATATTTGCACTTTGTTTCCCAAGGTCGTCATCAGAACAGACAGATGTCATTAAGCTCAAGGCAATCAACACGGAACACTGCGGCAATATCTCCTAAATGCCGGAACGACGTGTGAGACGTTGGTCCGCCATTGAGGATACATTCTGACTGTCGAGTTAACATAATGAGAAGGATAGTGCTGGCAGACGAATGTCTGGATCTCTTATTGTCCCAATAAATCCACCTTTATTTTCCCTCCATTTACCTCTCTGTTCAGAATGTGGTCCATCTCATCTGACGCCATGGCCGTACGTTGACCACCGACCAGGGTCAGTCCAGCAAACAGCAGCAAACCATTGTAAATGGGTGATTCTCTGTTGAATACACTTTTTGAGATCCAGAAAAAACCCACATATAATCAAACAATTTCTAGGGTTTTTTCACCAACACTGAATATAATCTATTATGTGTGTTTCACTACTTTAGCAAGCTTAATGGCCCTTATTTTTTAGAAAAGCGGAAGGTCGCGGGGGGATGAATTTATGTCACTTCTGTTAATGGACATTTTGTTCAAATTGTACCACAAATAACTAAGCCGTTTATTTTTACAACAAGACATAACTATGATAGAGCGATGACCATGATGACAGTGTCGATTTTAATTTAACAGCAATATGACTAATCTTAATTCAACTTATGTCATCACACAAATATTTTAAAAGTAACAGATTTTGCGCCTTTCGATATAACTACAATACCTACTACTTTGTATTATGTAACACAATCCCCATTAAGGTACTTTAAGCATATGCTGGAATATAAGTTGTTTAATAAATAACAAACATTGTTGGCTTAACAGAAATGACATGGCTGTAACAAAAGTGACAAGGGTTTGGTAACAGAGTTGACATTTTACGCTGAATATAATAGTTTATTTCATAATACTTTTGTCGTTTTGCTACAAATTATCATATTTTTGCCCATAGGGTCTATACTTGCTTTATGTTCTTGCTACATCTGCGCAAGTTCATTTAAATATTTGGAAAACTTGCAGCGTTCATATCCTTCGACAAGGGTAACAGAAGTGACCAATGTAAAATTGGGATTAATTTTTAGATTATATTTTAAACAAAAATATAGTTTTATTATTCAAATAAAGCAAGGGATCACCGGGGGCATCTGGTCCTGCTTAGTCTAAAAAAATGTTTTGTTGGAAAGTTACCGTTAATTCTGATTAACAGAGGTGACACAAAACTCTAGCACAGCACTTCAGCTCTTTTGTTATTAGACTGTTTGCTATTCCAGTATATGCTGACCCACGGTACGAAGCGTGCCGAAATTGATTTTATGGTGTTTCTAACCATTTTCGAGTATGCTGAATCCAATGCCGAGTGGTGCCAAGCTCAACTATTTATGCAAAGGCTCGAATTTTACGATTTAAAATCGGCCTCGAAAATCGCTCGAAAATCTCTCAGAAACAAAGGTTTCAGCCAGTATAAAGCGTATGTATGACTGCTTTATATGTGACCCCCGGTATGGGGCGTGCAAAAATTAATTTTACAATGTTTTTAACCTTTTTCGAGTATGCTGAATCTAATGCCGAGCGGTGCTAAGCTCAACTATTTATGCAAAGACACGAATTTTATGATTTAATGTTGGCCTCGAAAATCACTCAACAAGAACACTGACGGAGGGGCCAAAAGGAGTCTCATCCAATATACGGCACATATATATGGTCGATTCCCACGAAAGTGATGCATTTGGACCTTTTTTTGAAAAAGTTCATTTTCTCAATATTCAAAATAAACAGCGCCTTTATATTACGCATTCTGAAGCGCGGCACCGGCACCTAATCAATAGCCAACACTTTTTCTGCTTTTGTAAATTTGAATTTTTTTAATTCATATTTTTTGAAAATTTAAAACTTATGTAACCCTACGAATACAGCTTGTGTTATGATATCTGAGTAAATCAATAATGCTCAATATAAATATTTTACACATTATATCTATGACCTGAGCTGTGCTTGCTGTTTATTTGCTGAACCGAATTCATTGTGGAGCATGTCCACAAAATAATGTTGGTAATAGCAAAATAGGTGCAATAATTTGAAGTGCGTTTTTGTAATCATACAAATGCGCTTCCATGTTCTATAAAACAAATACTACTACAGATTAACACAAGCTGTTTTCTCCGAATACACTTGTGGTACCAATGTATAATATGAGCAAGGTAACGTTTTGGAAAATTATACCATTTTTTTAATTTCTTACATTAAACACTACGGGTTTTTTTAATATGTGTAACCCTACGAATTTTAAATAAAGAAACGGCAGCTGTGGAATTCTATGAAAGGACATGGGGTTTACCACCTTGTCTAACAGAATAACCAAGGTACAGTGTACGTGACAGTCAGATTTTAGTGGTTAACATAGATATCTTGAAACGTTAGCAATGTTTGAATTTTTAATATATCCTACAAATTATCACAGTGCTATATCTCACTGTGTAGGTGTGGAGAATACAGGAGCTAATTGAATATCTATGATGCATTATCATGTCATGACATGGCAATATGTGGAAAATATCATTTAAAATATTCTTATGTAATAGAAGAGCCACCAGAGACTGATGATATTGTCATTCGTAGGGTTACACAAATGTTAGGTATTCGTAGGGTTACTATCTACAAGAGAAAAACGTCAAATGATTAAAAAATATATATTGTTTTCATTGCAAAACAGGCCAAGAATAAAGCTAACATCATAGTGAGCACTTATAAGGTGTAAAACTCAACAAGCTAATAAATATTTCTATCCACAAAATAAAATAAACGTTTTTAAAACGTTTGAAAATTATTTTAACTTACCAATGCAAAGGCTAATTTACTGTTAATATACTTTGTTATACATCATATCAAAAATATATCTAACGTGTATTCTTATGTGTATTACAAATATTGGAAATATTAATTTAAACATATCTAGCATCTAAAAGAGTTCACCACTGTGTGTATTCGTAGGGTTACCAATTTCACAAATAGCTTCTATGTTGTATAACACAATACGTGTTTAATTGGCATTGCGAGACCTTTATCTAAAATCACGGGATTTTTCAAAAACAATATATACAAGCAAGCCTAAACAAGTGGTATTTTTAAACGTGTGTGATACAATAGCGACATAATCACTGTCTGACTTCACCAGTTGGAAATACATAAAATTATTTGACAAACTAGATATTTTGTTCAATGGTCTATGTGAAGTTAATTATAGCGTGGTAAATCTATTGGATATCGGGCAGTATAATACAGAAGAACACACATGTGTTTAAATAATATAATGAGCCGTCAAAATTGCAGTATTGTGATGATTTTTCATAGCCCACCTAGATAGAGTAACCCTACAAATGACAGCGTAACCCTACCAACAAAGCTGTTATAAGCATTTTGAATCGACGTAGAGCAACCAGTTTCACCCTTTTTTGTGCATTGTAGCTCTATCTGTCAAATACCTTTCACAAGTGAATGATATATGTATATATGTATGTATATTTTTTAGGTTGACTATTAATTCAGTGACAAACAATAAATAAATTATTCTCGTGATTCTCGCGCACCTTGTTGCTAAAAACTCTTTATTCCATCCTTCTCTGATTGTTTGTTAATGTGGCTGTCAAAGTAATGTTAGTTATCGATACAAATCGTTTATAACACAACAATTATGTTAATTAATAGCCTTATTTTTCAATAAAATATCAATTTGTAACCCTACGAATACACCTTTAAAACCTATGAGAAAAACGTTTAGATGAACAAATGATATGAAATCATGATTTTAAACAAGATGTTCCATTTACATTTTAATATCCAGCTGCTATTTCCACTCTAAGCCTTGAATTGAAAGAAATATTATCTTTGACATGTCTTTTTCTATATATTTTCTGAATATTGATTATTTGTAGCAGAGTAGAAGTTGGCTACAAATCATTATGTGCAGTAGCAAATTTTCGCAACTGTTATTAAACTGTTCTAAACATTACTACCTAATTGTTACCCCTTGAACTGCTGTACTCTTTGCGACCAAAGTTTTAGTTACATTATGGCATTTACATATTACATAATATGCATTCGTAGGGTTACTCTGGTGTTCAATAATGCGCATGAACCCCATTCGTGTTGCAACTATCATATAATAAGAGCTCGCATATATTTTTTGTGAAAGTTCTATATGTCTGCGATATAATCTGAAGAATTCAGGACTGTGCAACAAAGTCGTTTTTTTGCCGATATGCATCACTTTCGTGGGAATCGACCATATATGCTTGCTTTATATATTTTAAACTATTTTCGAGTATGCTGAATATAATGCCGAGCGGTGCTAAGTTCAACTATTCATGCAAAAGCCCAAATTGTGCGATTTTAGGGCATGTTTGATCGAATACCGAGCGGTGCCAAGCTGAGAAATTATTATAAATGCTCAAAAATTTCGATTCAAAGGAAGCCCTAAAAAATCAGGAAAATTGCTATGAATATGTGTGCTCGACGACTGGATGCATGATTCAGTGATACATCTTGACCTCTTTATGTTTTTACAATTATGTAGGAATAACTCAAAGATGCAATGATATATACTATTTGGCGACAAATAAGTATAAAATATTCTCCCTAATGATTGTAATAAATGGTACAATGGTGTAAATCTCTAACACCTTCAACAAAACGCATGCGCATGTTGTGCTTCAAATTGATTTCATTTTAGAATGTAATATAATATAATTATGGTAATCTAATACAACAACAAATATAGTTATGCATGTTTTTGTAGCAGCACTCTACTTTATGTATTATATAATCTTCTTACTTGATATTACGACAAAAACAACTGATAATCTATGATGACAGAGTGCACGTCAGTCTCTCTCGAAAACACCTAATAATAACCACAAACATATATTTTATGGTAGTTTGGCGAACGAAAAGTACAAACTGTCCTCATTTTGAGTGTCATAGGATATAATTAAATCTCTAACGCCCTGATAAACGTATATACAGTGTTTTTTCATAATTCTATTCATTTTCGGATGTAATTCTGTCAGTTGTCGAGTGTAAACACAAGCTTACTCCTAATCAATATATACACTGGAAAATAATTATCTACATATATCACTCTGTGTATTGTCATTACACGCCCCAACTGCTAGTTTTTGGTGACAAAGCCGAGGGCACCCCAATCCTTCTCGGAAACACCTCCACCTCAATGTTTGAGAGCCCAATAAGCAGATAAACAGCCGCAATAAAGGATTACTTTGATGGCTCGTGGAAGGGCTTCTTCTTTGTCATGGTGATTGGTGACAGCTTTCTATCATTTTCGTACCAGCCACTCTTTTATGCAGTAGGAGCAGGAAGATTGGGGTGTGATTCAATAGCCCATTCTCACACACAGCTAACATACATGTTGATATAGATCAGTATGAAGACCAAATGCGTGTGATGTAATGGTCAGTTGCTCTGATTTGGAACAACTGAAGGAACACAATTATGTCAGTAGGCCTACGTTTGAGGCAACACCAATAGTAGAGGACATACTCATATTACAGTGCAGAATGACACGAGGGTCGACCTCTTCATGGGTGGCATCGAGGCTTGTGAGATATATGTATCCTGCTTGTTGCATCTTACATCTTCCACATTCCGGAATACATCAGCTGCTACATTTTTGGGCGCTTGGAAAATATTGCATTTTCCGACGAATTTTTGAAGGCAAGATTTGTTTTCATGTTCAGTAAGCATGTAATATAGTCTTTTTTTCGGTCACGGGAAGGGGTACTGACACGAGAAGGGGTACTGACATGACTGTCAGTTACCTTTACTAGTCTTTGACTTTTTGGTTCTCTTAGAATGAGTGCTATCCTTGATAGACATGGGCGAATACTGGTGGTAGTGGTATATGCTGCTCTTCGCCCATAAGCGGCAACACCATAGTTGACTTCACATCAGAGGGAATGTTCCCACTGGTTTCCACTGAGACGATGGTTACTAGGTGCATGAGTTACCACTTCTTTTAAGTCTACAGGTCGGTTGGCTTCAAAAGTAGTATCCCTTTTTTGAAAAACTCTGCTTTCATTATTATGTTTGTACTTCAGAGATGCAATAAATGGCAATGCCAAAACATTGAAGTGTGACAGATAGGCATCCATTGGGAGGCGATAAAAGTTGACGGTAAGGCGTTAATGGTCAATGGGGAGGTGTTAAAGAGGAACGAAGATGCGCCATATGGCATGTAGTGCGACGTAGAGGCGTTAAATGTCAATGTGAAGGCTTATGGGGTGATGGGGATAAAACGAATAGGCATTAAATAAATCTTTATTCGTTAAAGAACAGATTACACCATACAATTGTTACCAAAAAATGAAAAAAAAGTTAAATTAATCTGGTGTCAGGTGTCTATATAAAAATCATTCTGTGCAAACATAATTTACCATATCATTTAATTTGTCATGCGAGAATTCGTAATTGTCAGAGTTTTCCCTCATTGTCAATAAATCTATCACATTACCTGCAGCTTTCCTGCTTTCATCCTTTAATTTCGACGCAGAAACATTAATTATTTTTATAGTAATTCATGAGTCATAATTACTTACTTGAAATAATGTGATTGATACTCTTACATGTGAACGATTTGCTTCCTAACATACATAATTTTGTGGCTAACCGTACAAGTGAGTTGGTGCTTTTCAGGTTTGACATTACATATTTCATTATTCGTGGGTGTACTTGAACATCTATTGGCTGGTCTTCAGTTATGAGATGCAACAAATTATTGTGCGTTCTATAATGTCTTTTATACAGTTGTCGCAAGCATTTTCTCCAAGAAATATAAAACTTATTGATCGACTTTGCTGGTACATCCCAGAGTAAAAACCCGTGCAAAGAAGAACAGAATGATTTAAATAATTTATACTTAATTAAGTGAGGTGCTAACTTAAATTGTGACATTACTGTATTAGCTCTTCTAATATAATCATCTGTTGTTACTTTGATCCTTATTTCGTTATTACAACCACCGACAATATTACCTAGATCGACATATTTAGAAGTTCTTCGTATTTTATCACCATCAAAGGTTACATATATATCTTCAGTGGTAGCACAGTTAAAAGAGTTTACTTTTTATAGGATTAAATAAAACATGATACTCCCGAGCAAAATATAAACCTACATTGATTAGTTTATTAAGTGCCATAATTGTCTGCACCAGTAGTGCTACATCATCTGCATAGGCAAACGCGCCCATAAAAATATCTCCGACATAACATCCTAACTTTGATTGACGCAAACGATTCAACAATTTATCTATATACATTGTAAATAAAACTGGTGATAACCCTCCACCTTTTTAACACCGTTGTTGGTGACAAAGGGTTTGGAAAAAGAGGTGTGACTGCGCAATGGGGGGGGGGGCGACTAAAATGGATTTAAACGCGATGGTCAGACGTTAAATGGCATTAAAGTGTGACGGGATGCATTAAAAGGTGCCGGGGGGAATTAAAGGCGGCGTAAAAGGGAGATGGGGAGACGCTTAATAGCAATGAAAATGCGTTAACGGTTGATCGAGAGGTGCTTAAGGCCCACGAAAAAACGTTAAAGGGTCAATAAAAGGCATTTAAGGCAACGAAAATGCGGTATAGGTATAGGAGATGTAGTGCGTTAAAGACAGACGTGGCAGCGTTATAGGGTGACATATAGGCGTTAGATGTCGATGGGGATGAATCGAAGGGCTTTTGGGAGGGGGTGGTTAGAGTGCGACGAGGAAGCGTTAAAAACTGATGAAAAAGCGTTAGAGGGTGATGTGGATGTGTTGAAGGGTGAGGGAGTGCCGTTAAAGAGCAACGTAAAGCATTAAAGGACGACAGACGATAATATGTGACGAGGGGGCGTTAAAGTACTTTCTCGACATACCACTATATGTCGGGTGTACATGGAAATTTCTATGGTAGACACCAAAAATCATAAATCTTGTCGAAAATTATGTCAATTGATTGTTTAACCTTTCAAAAATGGCGGTCATCTCGAATTTTACACACAATGTAATGTCTAAGGTACTTACTTGACACAGCACTATGTAGGGTAGACCCGAAGCCCTGTGATAGACACCAAAATCTGCTTTTATTCTGTCGAATATGATATTAATTAATTGTTTGACCTTGCACAAAATTAATGGCGTCCATTTCGGCGTTTACACACAATGCGATGTCTAAAGTACTTTTTGGTCACACCACTATGTCGGGCATACAAACAACCCTATGGTAGACATAAAAATCATAAATCTCACTATTATGTCGAAAATGATGCCATTTTAGTGTTTGACCTTGCGGAAAATAATGGATGTCATCCTGGATTATGCCGCCAATTCGACAATTTTGAACGGCCAACAAAGTCTTCTGAAAACCCATTATTCGAAGAACATCTGCAAATGTTATGCTTTTATCATCATTACATGTGCCTGTATGTCGTCTAGATTACCAAGGTCATGGCGGTCATCTTGGATTTATGGATATTTCACTGTTTTCTCAAATGTTAAACTCTGGCCAACATGCTAAATATGCTCTACAGACCCCTCTCAGTGTAGTTAGCAAAAACAATACACTTCGTTCATTTTCCTATGGAAAGCTTCAAAGTTCAAATCAATTAACATAATTATCTATTTCGCTTTTAATTCAAATAGTCACATCAACAATAAGAAGCATGTCGGAAATTATGCATTGGTGTTCATTATTATTTCCTATTGGTAGGAATATAGTTATTGATGTCGTAAAACATCATTTTTTCATAAATGTCACAAAAATTTTATAATATTTCAGCTGCCACTTACATGTATCAGAGGCAGGCTTGGAGCCAAAGTACTCGGTACTTCGGTACTTTGGTACTCGAGTACCGATTTTACAGTACTCGTCGGTACTCAGTACTCGTACTTTTAAAAAGTACTTGTACTCGTACTTGTACTCAAGTACTTTTAAAAATAAAAGTACTTTTAACGAGTACTTACGAGTACTTACGAGTACTAGTCATCTCGATTCAAAATAGCTCACAGACAAATCCTAAATCATTATTGCAGAATATGGAACATTCAGTTAAGGATTCTTTTACCATCCGTTTAGCTATTATATTGAAAAATGATTTAATAAATACAACACCTCGTTCTTCGCAGCTAAACCCCAGAAAACATGAGACATTGAAACAATGGTGGTATAATGTTGGGCCAACGTTGAAGACTATGTACCAAGATTATTAGAGATTCAATTAAATATCGTTTTTGTTGGGACGATCGATCGGTATTTGCAATTCGCACAATATTGGCCCAATTGCGTAAAAACTTAGCCGACATTTCCTCAGCACCGGACAAATAATATCACTTGAGTGAACAACTAGTTTATAACTGTTATAAAGCAGTTGAGACTCGGTGTGGACTAAGATATATTAAAACTGCCATAGCTCATACAACTCAGTACCAATGTTGTGTAAATATAAAAAAAAACGCGACAACGCGACGTCTTATCTACAGATACCTTACAATGCCGGGCCAATGTCCACGACATTGGGCCAAGAATTAACCAGCAAGTACGTAGGATTAACACATGATATAACAGTGCTGTTCAAACAAAGATGACTAGTAATTACTAGTAGACGGCAAACATCACCCTTTAACTGCGCGACACCACTATTTTTTGTATATCATTATTACAAATTATTTATAAAGCGGTTCATCCAAAAAAAATCGGATCGCTATACATACTAAAAACAAGAAAAATAAAAAGTAAAAAGTAGACGAAATTATGCACAAGTTTACAAGACGTCAGGTGTCTAGCGAGCTAAACTACCCCAAAATGTACAATATATATACATTGCGTCAGGTCACCAGTAAGCAGCAGGTAAGTCAAAAAATGCACTTTTTTGTATTTGTCTATTCTTTAATATCGTGATTATGTAGTTTGTCATTTGAAGTATAGACATTGAGTCAGCAGTAATAACTACAAATTAGAGAAAAATATAATTGAACACGTTAGTGTCGCGTAAGGGTTAAAGGTGTGAGGTTACATAATGAGTCAATTGTAGGCCTACGGCGGCCTTATATAACCCTTTCCGTCCCCGAAATGTGATGACGGACCGAGTATAATATAGATACAACACTGAGGTGCTCGTCCTATAAATTGCATAAAATATATTTCTGTTCTAATAATAGGCTAATTTATCAGCCAGCGTATGCCCGGGCTGAATCTTGTACGGATATACATGTATTATGGTGATACATTCGATTTTATATCACAGTCACCAGCAACTAAAGTGTGCCTGTTATCGCAAAGCAATTCTGCCTTGCAAAGCCAAAAGGAAGTTCTGTTTACTTTACAAGTAAGCAGATACTGCCTTTTGGATTTTCAGGGCAGAATTGTGATCCGTATACCTTTAATAGCCTTGATCTTTTCCATGACACAATGGGCGGGGGCCCTAGGGTAGTGGTTAGCACCGCTGCCTTTCACGCCAGAGTTCGGGGTTTGGTTCCCGGTCTCGGCGGTTTGAAAGAAACAAATAATGTTTCTTCCCCATCCACGTGTGAAAGTCAGTATTGTGGGGAGCCTCCGTGACCGAGAGATAGCGTGATCGGCCTCAGACCGCCAGGGCTCGAATTTCGAATCCTGTGTCTGGAGGACAGTGTCACCTAAATCATCTCACCATCCTCAGGAGGTTCTCTTGGCTCAGTTTAGCCTATATGTGCACAAAGGTGGCCTAAAGCCCGATTCATTTCATTTTTCATGACACAATGTGTGTTCAGGCTCATTTAAACGTGTATTACAGTGGCGGCCAAATGTTGGCGGCACTGGCCCAGAATTTTAATATCATCAGGACTACTGAAAGTTTTTAAACTAGCGTGTTTTGCAACGTAAAGCTTTAGACACAGACAATTTGTATACTAGCATTTGCTTATTTATTTATTATGATTCGCCAAATAGTAAGCCTACGTGTAGCTTATAATACGTTGTACACTGATTGGAAAATGCAATATCATACTATTGGCTGGGACATGGCATCATGCAATATCAATAATAGGAGGCCTGTCCCATAAAATATTATTTTCACCACTCATATATATCTATATGTGACCCTACCTGATAAAATGAGTCGTCAGTCGCATATTTAAATATTGGAGTTATTAAGATATCACGCACCTACACCAAATTATCTTTAAAATGGTATATCACACAACTCTGTAGCGCGTTTACCTCCGAAAATATGACTCGACAGAAAAATATGAAGTCTGAAATTGCGGGTTTCTTTTAAGAAAATGGCATTTGAAGTTCAAAAAGGCAATTTGTGAACTTTTAGAAAATACCACACAATTGTATTAAAATATACTAAATAAAAAAAAAAAATTCTTTATGATCATTTGCCAAAGTGCGACTTAAAACTCATTTTGGCGGATCGGGTCACATATATCATTATGAAGTAACATATATTATAATCAATTATTTATTTCATAAATTTTATGTAATTAATTAGAGTTTACAACCAAAGTACTCGGTACTTGTACTCAAATACTTTTTAAAGTACTTGTACTTGTACTCAAGTACTTTTGAAAATCCAGTACTTGTACTTGTACTTGTCATCCGCCCCTAACTCGACCACTATAACCAAAAAAACTTGGGGGATCATATTTTTAGGGTGAGTTTAGAGACCAATTTTAAATCGCAAAATTCGAGCTTTTGAATGAATAGCTAAGCTTAGCACCACTTTGTATCAGATTCAGCATACTTGAAAATGGTTTACACTTTGAAAAATAACTTTTGGCATGCTTCGTACCATGGATCTGATAATTATATGATGTATATAGACCTTGCTGGCCTATTCTTAATTTTCGTGACCAAATTTAAATCGTAAAATTCGGGCCTTTGTATAAATAGTTGAACTCAGCACCGCTCGGCATTAGCTTCAGCATATTCGAAAATGATTAAAAACTTTGAAAAATTAATTTTTGGCACGCTTCGTACCGTGGGTCACATATGACACAGGCATATTATGGACTTTGAACTGCCTCAGACACGTTGCTGGCCCATTGTTGTTGGGTGATTTCCGATCAAACAAAATTCTAGTTTTTTTTATTGAATGGCTGAATTTAGAACTGCTTGGCATTATATGCAGCATGCTCGAAAATAGTTTAAAAACATATAAAACATGCATATACATGGGCCATTTATTTGATCAGACACCTTGCTGGCCCCCTTTATCAGTGTTCTTGTTGAGTGATTTTCGAGGCAAATTTTAAATCGTAAAATTCGAGCCTTTGCGTATAGTTGAACTTAGCACCGCTCGGCATTAGATTCAGCATACTCGAAAATGGTTTAAAACATCGAAAAATTATTTTGGACACGCCTCATACGGTGGGTCACATGTGAAGCAGGCATGCATATATGCCTCGTACTGGCTCATACCTTGCTGACCTTTTTGTTGTTGAAAGATTTTCGAGCGATTTTCGAGACCAATTTTTGTCACCAATTGTAAAATTCAAGCCTTTGCATAAATAGTTGAACTTAGCACTGCTTGGCATTAGATTCAGCACATTCGAAAATGGTTAAATGTGGGTCACATATGAAACAGGCATATTATATATTATTACTTTATACCTCAGACACGCTGGTGGCCCTTGTTGTTGAGCGATTTTCGATCAAACACATCCTTAAATCGCAAAATACGAGTTTTTGCATAAATATTTGAGCTTAGCACCGCTCGGCACTATAATAAGAATACTCGAAAATAGTTTAAAATATACAAAGCAAGCATATATATGGGCCGTATATTGGATCAGAATTCTTACTGGCCCCTTCATCAGTGTTCTTGTTGAGTGATTTTTTATGCAAATTTTAAATCGTAAAATTCGAGCCTTCGCATAAATAGTTGATCTTAGCACCGCCCGGCGTCAGTTTCAGCATACTCGAAAAAAGTTTAAAACATTGTAAAATTATTTTTAGCACGCCTCATACGGTGGGTCACATATGAAGCAGCATGTATATGTCTTGTACTGGCTCACAACTTGCTGACACCTTTGTTTTTGAGAGGTTTTCGAGCGATTTACGAGACCAATTTTGAATCGTAAAATTCGAGCCTTTGCATAAATAGTTGAGCTTGGCACCGCTCGGAATTGGATTCAGCATACTCAAAAATGGTTAAAAACATCATAAAATCAATTTCGGCACGCTTCGTACCGTGGGTCACTTTTAAAGCACAATTTCTGAGATCACAAACAGTCTATATATCACTAGTATTATTAAAGCTGTGGACATAAATTACCTATTTAAAGGTCCCTACATTGGTAAAATATTTTTTTAACATGCAAGCTAGAATATAAGTGTCAATCATTACCAATAGTTAGCAGATCATAAAACGTGGTGCTCAATAAAGATTATAAAGCACTTTATTTCTACATAGTGTAAACAAACTATTAGCAAAAAACATCACAGGTCCAGCCCAGACGTTTAATCTGACATGCAATAGAATGATCATGCATCATACTAATCAAAGCTGCATGATCAATTCGCTAAGTTTAATAAAAATAAATTATATTAGCTTATACTGCTCCAATATATGTAACTTTTACATGTGTTAATACTAAATATATAAAATGACTTAATCGATCTAAATGGAAAGACATTATTTAACAATTATCAAAGATGTGGACAGACCTGTGGGTACGACAGAGCATTTCATTTCTGCTGTAGTCTACTGTGAACAGTCTTCTTTTGAACGTATTTCATCATACTATATTTCTTGCTTCAGGAGTAAATATAATGGGTTGAGACCAGTATACAATTTACCAATGTCTGTGTGATCGGTGAATACGGCGTAGTTAGTGTTCACACACACAGGCACCCTGACGTTTTAAACACTCCAGATTCTAAATAGTTTTAATTGTAATAGTCTATATAGCTTTGCCTATTTTCATATAGGCCTAATCATTTTATACTGTCCCATATATGAGAAGCTAAAATCAACCTTACATTGTGAGAATGTTTTTCATCAGGCTATCATGGGAAGAAATATTCGCAGTGTATCAAATTATTATTGAAAATGATGTGTACATGTGAGCTGGTACTTTAAATGTTACCATGAATGAACGTTAAACGTCCATTCATGGTAACATTTAAAGTACCAGTAAAAAAAAAAGTATCACATTATATTTACACCAACTTTCTGGAAATATAATGTGACGAAATCTGTGACGTTCATCACAGAAACGCTTATATGTACACAATCTTTATGCATATTTAGCGAGAAATAGAAATATATCAAATAAAACAATGAGTTTAAACATGTTTGAAACTAAAAAAATCAAATTCAGACTGTTTTATTATGTAGAGTAACACAAATAGAACAAATCATGTTTTCATTGTGGGAACCTTTAGCAGAGAATCACTCAAATACAAAATAATATTTGATTTTATAGGTTCAAGTACTACAAACCACGCCTACTCAGTCACTTTGTTAGAAGATAACGTGACTATATGACGCATGTAATCGGCTATGGTTATACGTATTTAATTTATACAAATAAATTATATTTAAATAACGTTGATAATGTGATTCGTGTATATCATGTATATATGAAGACTTTTCGTAAAATTACACTATACGTACTATTATGTTGAATGCTGAATGCTAGCTCGGTTCGTTTCGTCATATAGATAACTAAGATAGTGCCCACACGTGTGAAAAAAAGGAATATTTTACATCTTACTTAATGAAAGAATCGTCTGGATGGTCCAGCAAACATGAGACGTTGACCCAATGCTGGATTGATGTTGGCCCGACGTCGCAGACGTCGGGCCAACATCAATCCAGCAACAGGTCAACATCTCTTCTTTGATAAGAAGCATGTGATTGAATGATTTAGACATGACTGCTTCTCCAGAACCTGTGCTTTCAGCGGTGGAGAAATAAAAATCGACTAAAAATCGTTGGTGGGTGGGGATAAAGACCCCTCTCACTGGCGATGAGAATGATTGAAGTGTGGAGGTCACGCCGCAGCTAGCCCGGTTATAGGTGGAGTGGTGCCAGGATAAATCTGTCTGGTATTGCCCCGCAGCGAAGCCAGATGGAGAGTCAAAACCTGGATAAATAGAGCGACCACTCCACGGAGGGGCGGCCGTGTACTGGTCAGCGCCTCCACTGGTCATTCTCTGCCATATCTGGCCACCGGTAATCAAGTGTCCACACCAGTATGTGTGTGAGTCAGTGTGCGAGGAGGCTGAGACAAGTGGGCTGCTAGGTCAGGAATAATTTAATCTCTGTGATCAACTTCATTTTGATGATCGCCGTATTTTGTAGGTACAAGTAGCATAACCAGATAACATACATGTATTATTGTGTTAAAATAACAGAGAAATAGTAAATCAGTTATGTTAAAGCTCACATAAGCATATAATAATGCAGCCTAATCCCAGTGTTTAATCAATGTTGGTCCAGCGTCTACGACGCTGGCCCAACATTGATTCAACCCAATGCCTTGTGCTTTCTGGGAATCCAATAGGTTGCCTGTATGTATATTGTGCTGTGTTTCATCTGGGGCTGCATTGTGTCACAAGCTATAAATACTGTTTTGTGGCAGATAATAATATCAATCGTGTGCGACTACATGTACTGTATATTTGCAGAGAGGGAGGCGTGGCCTGGTGCGCTCATATCAACAAGTGAAATGAATGGATCCAGATTGCAGGACGTATCCTATAAATCCCTGCTCTAGCCGGATATAACAGCGGATTGACTCTTTTCAACAGTGTGTATTTTTTCTCAGCTGGATCGGCGCAAAATCTTTTAGCAGATTGTGATGGCGGTAGACACCGTACTCAATCAAGAAACAGGACGGGAGGGACGGACTCCTTAATTACAAGGCATAGAAAAGCCGGATAAAGTGATCCAGACGAGCGTGCGGAGGGTCTCTGTTTGGACCGCAATGAAATTCCAGCTGGTAGCATCTTCATTGTTGTCTGGATAACTAGCGGAAGATTCCCGGTAATTGCCATGAATTGGTACCGGGATCTGAAAATATCATCATTATGTGGACCATACCGGCTAATCTCTCGACTATTTTTTTGTATTTGTTTTTGTAAAACGTGAAAACAAAATTCATGTCAAGCGGAACACTTGATGGAATAATTATCAAGTACAATGTAGATCCTACATTATTTTCTGTACTTAAAGGCTGTCTGATTGATTTGATGAGCGGGACCAGTGGGGGAGAAGAATGGCAATGTACTTGTATGACTTGTGGAGATGACTGCAATTATCTGGAGAACTATGTGATTAGTGTCAACCAGTATGGAATATACATGGAATTACCATGATTATAAAACCTGCCTACAACAATGAGCGATCAGAATGCATCACCACCAACTCCAATGTCAGTGTAGTTGACATTCTCGGAAATAATTTGTAATTGTGGTTATATACATAAAAAGCAATGGCTGCTGTGTACGATGCTTACAATATGTCGTCACCATCAATTATTGTGAGCCAGGTTAATTCGTCAGAGCTGCAACCACAGACGCATATTAACACGTTTTACCTGATCAGCACAAGACTTTTCTTGTACGGCATCCCTATTCTAGTTGCCCTTGGCAGTCTTGGTAACGTGCTCTGTATTGTGACCATGTGTAGTGACCGCTTCCGGTCTACATCCATGGCGTTTTTGTTAACGGCGCTGTCATTGGTTGACCTGACAGCCCTCTACACTGCTCCTATTCGTCGTTGGCTGATTGTGATGAGTAAGTTTGACGTCAGAGTATTGAGTGTAGCTTCATGTAAGATCCATTTCTTCCTGTCTTATTACACAGTACACCTCTCAGCTTGGACGCTGGTACTGATTACTCTAGAGAGGCTGGTCTCAGTTCTGGCTCCAACCAGATTTAATCACATCTGCAGTAGACGGCGTGTTGCCCTCGTGTGGACTATGGTGGCTCTCATCCTGATTGCTTTAGATTGCTTCCTTCTGGTAGAGATGGACCTGACACAAGATACAAGACATAGCTGTAAACATCACTGTTATATATGTACATGGAAGACTGGTAGTAATGGCAAGCTATGGCATGGTGTCCTTCACTGGGGGGATTTTTGTTTGGGTTGCTTGCTCCCCACACCTCTCATTATACTATTTAACACTGTGCTCATCTATAAAGTATGTGGTCTGCCTCGCCCTGGCCTGGGTATAACAGGTCACACAGGTACTAACACCAGCAGCAGGAATAACCGAAGAAGCTCTGTCACAAGTATGCTCATTGTAGCCAGTCTAGTGTTTGTTTTTACTACTCTACCTATCAACATGTACTTTGTGGGGAAGAAGCGCAAAGCACTACAGATCTCAGAAGAAGCTCAAGGTCTGGTTTATGCTGTGTTTAGCTTGCTCAACTATCTCAACCATGCAGTCAACTTCTTTCTCTATTTTATCAGCGGGTCGCGTTTCAGACAAGCTGCCCTTGACCTAATTAGCTGCAGAAGGATGTCAGGTCATCCACAGGAGCAGATCACACCAGAAGGGGATCAGGATAAGCGCGTGACACGTAGTCATGTCAAATTTGTCTCTGTACCATTATTGCCATGTGATCCTATCATACCAGAAACAGACAGCACAAAACAAGAAAATCACTCTTCACCCTTGTGATATAAATCGGGTTGACTTTTTCAAGTGTTCAGGGAAAACGAATTCCCCCCACTCTGACACTGACAGGAATCTGTATGCGGTGCCAGGTGCACCCGCGGGAGTATTTTAACCCTAGCAAGCCTGAATTTACCATTGTCATCTTCATCCACTACAAGCCGCGAATTGCTGTAGCAATTCTCGACTTGCAGTGGATGAAGATGACTTGAAGTGGGTGAACAAGTGAAGAAATTTGTCATGTATTGGTAAACCAGTTTAATGGAAATATTCTTTCTAAAACCCTTTGTTGTAGAAAAATTTAATCTGTTTTCAGCGATGTGAAATGATGCTTTAATGCAGCGTGAGGGCTTAAAGGGTTAACATTGTCGTAGATATATTTGTGACATTTCGATGTATCTCCTTCGTGTCATCTCCAACATGTAAGCGTCCAGACATATTTATGAAATAAATCATTCGAGTCCTCTGGGTGTACGATCGGAATGACTACACTCCTAATTTAGGAATTTACTATACATCCCTTAGATTAGGCTCAGTGTATGTGTAAATAACATAGTTTCTAGTATTATAACTGGATCACTGGAGCACATGGAAAAACGAAGTAGTACAGTAAAAATGAAAAACTAACTAATTTTCAGGTCGGGAAGTGGTCACCCCCTCCAGCTAGCTTATTGTAAACCTACCCCGTCAACAGGGGGGGATAATAGAATATTACCCGGTGTTTTCAGTATTGGCCCTAGTATTTAGTTGAGGTGGTCATTATTTTGTCGAGGTCGCATGCCGAGGCAAAAAACGGCCACCGGGACGAAATACAACGGGCCAAAACTGAAAACACAATAACTTTTCTTCCACACTTCTACAGGGGGGACCGTCCCACCTCCGACCGGTGATAGTGCCCGAGCTCACTCCTCCGCTGTAACCATGACCTTGTCCAGTGTATCATCTTCTTTCGTTTTAGAACATTTCGCATTGACCTTCACACTCTCGTTCGCTTTCGCGCTGTTATGTTTTGGCAATGATAAATTAGTGCGTTTGATAATTCACACCTAAACCACTTAGTACGATAACTTGAGTTACCATACTACCAATATAAAGGTTGAAAAGGAACGAAGAAACGTTTGAATGTTTGCTGTAAATCATAAACAATTAGCAGTAAATCATCAACAACCTCAGTTTATTTTCGTACATAGCTGGCATCTTTGGTGTACAGTAGTCCCCCTCTGATACGACTTTCATACTGCCAAAGAACCAAAGTCACATCAGAGGGGTAGTCGTATCTCAGAGGGGTGAAAAAACTCTAGAAAAAACGTAAAATGGGCCGAATTTGATGTTCAAGACAGCCCCTTTAAACACCTCCATTCTCGTTGTGACACGATCAGCGCAAATGACAGCTTGTGTTAATTGCCTGTTCTAACGGTAACACGTAATTTAGAAGTACTGGAAGTGGCTTGTGTTTTCATAAGCATTGAGGCAGTGTCTTTCTCCACATTTCAATATAGCCCTATGCTTTACACTACAAAACATGTGACACTGACTCCATTCTGGCCCAGCATTAAAACAATGTACCGTACAGTGCCGCTAATAAACAGTAAACGTGCCATGTAGGCAGACGCAGTTGAGGCTGGTTTATTATATATGTGCACTGACGTAAAGCGCTCGGGTGATATTTAACAGCGCCGCGATATTTATGGCTGAAACACTAATCAATCTGTCTGAGTCGATGATCACTGAGTCAGGGCAATGACTATATGTAGTCATTACTTTTGTTGTGCTCAACTGACACTCCGCGGCCTGACACAACTAATTGTACAGCCTAGTAGAGCCAACTTAATCAAGGTGCCGACATCAGGTGTGAAAAAGAGCTGTGATAGATGAAGGCTGACACTGTGCACGCTATGGCTTGATCTGTTAATGCGTCACACACAATACACTCTAACTCAACCCGAAACACTAGGATTGATCAATAATACATTGGATTGCCAAATAAAAAATTAAAAACAAATATTATGGATGTACACTGTATTCTCATTAAAATAGTCAATGGCAAACAGGCGAGGTCTTCTATGTTGACCAGATTTGAAGACAATACCGACTACGCACGCACTAGCACAGATATTATCTTCACGTGTATACTCTGAGAGACTGTAATGCACGTGACTGTGAATATGGTCGGCGCGAGACGTTGTTGCGGTGTTGTTTTAATGCTGGGCCATTGTCGTCAATGGCGGCATCGGTTTGGCGTCTTGTGGAGCTTACCCCGTTTACGTTTATTCCCGTGATGATAGACTGCTAAACCCTGCTTCATTTTCAAAATCAATAACTCTGCGAGTTTAGGAGCTATCATTATCTAATTTATATCATTATTTTCAGCATTAAATAAGCTTTCTGGTGATATTGATGACATGTTCGTACGATCATAATTGGAAAAGTTAGGTATTTGAAGTAGGATGTTTATCACGCCCCGCTGACACACTGACACCGTTGACGTCGGCTGCTAATTAAGGGTGTAATGCACCTTGTAATGCCAAGGGCGCGTTGTATGTTAACTGCACCCATATCAATAAATATATACATTGAAAACCCCATTTAAACATAGTTTTAAATCAATAACAGAAAACGTATTTAAGATATAGTAAACATAGTTATATCACCGGAAAGCATTTTTCAGCCACTTTAATGAGATATGCGTCTCAACGCTGTTACTAAAATACTAAAGTAGTTATACATTTAGTCGGCTAGAGACATTAAAAAGTCGTATCTTGTCAGTGCAGGGCCGGCAGACACTTGCAGACGTGACACAGTCTGTGAGCAGCTTATTTAAAAAAGTCGTATCTTTAGAAGGATATTTCTATCTGGTACGGTGATTTGAAGCTACCAGTACACATCATACCCACATTCATCATACCCACATGTATTAGGTTTAAGAGTAAGAGTAGTGTACAATATTGATGCGAGAGACGGCAACTCCCATAGTGGGAAACGGTAACTCTATGTAGAAAAGTGAACGGGATAACGGTAACTATTGCAATATAGTTCAAAACTATATGAAGATATACAGTAGTAGGCCTATCATATAACTAAAACAACAAAATGAAAAAATGCCAATGATTTCTTTTCTTTATATTTACTATTATAGAATATCCTGCCCCAGTATGGTCACCCTTTTAAATAATTTTCTGACTTTATTAGCTGGAAAATTGACTGTAAACGACATTTTTGTGTTAATGATTCAGATTCGACTATATTATACCACAGTGATAAAGCGTAATTTATGACCACAAAGGGGGTTATAATAAAGGTCAAACATCATGTAGTGCAAGAGCATCAGGGTTGAACCTGGAATAAAATTGCAGAAAGCTGATTTTTTCAGGAATGATACATGGACATCTCCCCATCGAATTCCGAAGATGCCCCAAAAATCCCCCTTGTGCATTTTTTTAAATTCAAGATGGCCGCCACCATGTAACGCCATTTTCGAAAAAAACTGGGGTGTACCATAATTCCTCACTTTTGCAGTTCGAAAAAATATTTAGGTGTCTCTACTTATGTTTGAGGACACAAAGAGTTCATCCAGATGATCTGAAATGAAATCAGTACTTTTCTCAATACCAAAAATCCAAGATGGCCGCCATATTGATATACTGAGTATGTTGAGCGATCTCTTGATTAAAAAAAACGAAAATATGAAGTAACTATCTCGTTGTTGAGCCTAAAATGTATTTTTTGTCTAAACCCATGGAGTCTAGCACTTATTTAGATCACCAATATTTTATTATATTGAATTTATCAACATAAATCCCACATACCGGTAGTTTAATGTTATGTAACACCATATAACGTCATTTTTCCAAAAAAAAACAGGAATATACCACAATTCTTCACTTTTGCAGTTAAAAAAAAATATTTTGGTGCCTCTACACAAAAAGCTCATCAACAGGATCAGAAATGATATCATTCCTTTTCTTATCTTCACAAATCCAAGATGGCGACCATTATGTGAAGCATCCCCCCCCCCTCTCAGAAAATCACGTACATGCCATACTCATCATGTTGTTGAAACTTTTTTTTCAGGGCTATGGAATCTAGAATATATTTCCATCACCAATTTTTTAAATAAAATGTGCTTATCAACACAAAATCCAACATGGCTGCCATATTGGTTAGCTCTTTTAGAGCAGATGCCACGATTAAGCGATGTCCAACTGCTTTTTCATATGGGAATATAGATATAGATTGATCTAATTTACAAAATATCATATGTCAGAAATCATTGATTAAAAATTCTAACATCTCTCATCTTTAAATATAAGGGTATTTTTCATTCATTTGAAGCTTGAGATAGCGTAAGAAATTCCAGTTTCAAACACAGCGACTAATTCCAATGTAGGTATTTTATATAGTAGGCCTATGTAAAATGTTTTTCGATTTTGGTCAAGTATTAGCTGTGATTATCAGGATATGATAGTTTTATGTCAGGATATATGAATATGATATCAGGATATGACACTTTAATATCAAGATATGTAATATGATGTCCAAACATTGGTGTTTAATATAGCAAAATCACGTTATGATGGCTCAATACAGCTTTATAAAGGCAGTATATAGTGGCTAAACATCACGTTGCTGTATTAAAATGAAAATATATACATCATATTATCACAAAATGCATTACAATGTCGTGATATATCATTTTAACATCACTATGACATTTTAATGTCAGGATATGACATTGGAATATTAGGATATGGTACTTAAATATTATGATGTGACTTTATACATTGATGAAATGACACATTGAGGTCACAATATAGCATTGTAATGTGATGGTGTGTCATTATAATGACAAACATGCTATTTAATATCGAATATTGTATAATAAACAGTTCGAAGTCAGGATCTGGCATATTTATGCCAGGATATTGGATTGTAATTTATCAGAATATGACACTTTAACGTCATTATATTATACTGTCCAAATTTTGTCCTTTTATATCACACAATAAGATTTGAATGTCAAGATATTCAATTTTTTATGATAGGATATGACATTATCAAATCAAGATATGGCGGGCTTGGCGGCATTCTAATGTGACATTATAAGGACTGAATATGACACTACAATATTTTAATGTGACCATAGAATGTCAGGCTTTGTCACTTTGAAGTCTGGATATGGCATTTTAATGTCAAGATATTATATTGTCATGTCAAGGTATAACATTTCAATAACATTATATTGACAGACGCACGTTACCATATGGTAATACAGAATCGACATAGAACATTCCAATATCAGGCTGGCACATGTCAGTTCAACATATATATCGCAATAAAATTCAGTAAGTAAAGGCCTCTACATTGCGCAAATACCGGTACTCCCAAAACTGCCAACAACAAAAGCACTTCGGAAGATTCAATAAAATGGAAAGTAATTAGATAGCTTTAAGACACATGCTCTTTGAACAGCATGTGGCCTTTCCCTCTTTTACTTTCATTTCCTCTTACACTAAAATGTCATATTGTGATGTTAATATCATGATGTTAATATCATGTGATGCTATATCATGATATTTAATATCGTGACAATACACTAAAAGATCCTGTCACTTTAATACCATACCGTGATGATTAACCACCATATCCTGCATTTATAAAGCTGTATCCAGACATCATAACGTAATTTTACAACAATAAAGAGCAATATTTGGACATTACAAAACCATATCATGACGTTAATGTTTCTTGTCCTTATATTATCGTGACATAAAGAGATCATATCCTGACGATAAACTGTGACATCAATTAATTTATTGTCATATTCCGATATTCTGATGTAAAATCATCTCATTACAACACCATACAATGCCATAACTTCATTACGAAATATATATATCCTAATATTCAAAATGTAAAATCTTGATATTTAAATGATATATTTCATGATATTAAACATATTGACATTCGCAGATCAAGGACAAAAGTAAGTATTTAAAAGAGCATTGTTACAGGACGATTATCAAAGATGTCATGTACATGTAACGTGTGAGGCGCAAGTCCGTATCTTGTAATTGATTTTTGCTAGAAAGCCTCCCTTCAACGTCACCTACTGCCCCAGCCAACACAGGGCATTAATCCAATTCTGTTTAATTTTTGTGCCAGCGTCGAAGACGGTCAGCCCATATTAAAACAACATTGGATGAATGCCTCGTGTTTAAACTCCATTATGATACAGAGCATATTTTGTTGTACAGGAGGGTGTGGAATCTACAGTCTGGGAACGGATTTTATATCATGGTCGTTTGTAACCAACGCAAACTGAAAGAGCAGTCGCCCCAGAAAGAGTTCTAAAAAGAGTGAGTTGCGGGTGCAGAGTGGCTTATTCAAAGGGGGGGGGGGGATCTCACAAATCTAGACTATATTGTACAACGATGTGCTCTTTTTGTATTGGCCAAACATGTAGAAACTGTGACAGCTCGGATGATTGAAACGCAATAATTTTATTATTTACCTGAGATTAATTTGTTAACTTAACAAATCTCAATCTACATTTCTAGTGGGAAAGCAGTTCGAAAACACTCCAAAGCGCCACCCACCATGGTAGAATTAACTATAACTACCATGTGGGATTCATGTCGATAAACACAATATAGTAAAATATGGTCATCTAAATAAGTTCCAGACTCCATGGGTTCGGCTAAAAAATACATTTTAGTTTCAACAACGAGATAGTTATCGCATATTTTCGGGTTTTTTAAGAGATCGCTTAACAAAATATTATGGCGGCCATCTTGAATTTGTGATATTAAGAAAAGTACTGATATTATTTCTGATCATCTGGATAACCTCCTTGTACTTTAAAACATAGGTAGAGACACGAAATATAACACGGTATAACCCTTTTTTTAAAAATGGCGTTAGCTGGTGTTATTTTTAATTAACTACTATGTGGGATTTATGTTGATAAATTCAATATAATAAAATTATCGTGATCTAAATAAGTGTTATATTCCATGGGTTTGGCCAAAAAATACATTTTAGGTTCAACAACGAGATAGATATCTCATATTTTCGTGTGTTTTTAAGAGATCGCTTAACATAATCAGAACAATATGGCGGCCATCTTGGATTTTTGGTATTGAGAAAAGTGCTGATATCATTCCTGATCATCTGTATCAACTCTTTGTGCCTTAAAACATAAATAGAGACACCAAAATATTTTTTTCCTAACTACAAAGGTGAAGAATTAGGGTAGACCCCTGTTTTTCGAAAATGGCGTTACATGGTGGCGGCCATCTTGAATTAAAAAAAATGCACAAAGGGGATTTTTGGGGCATCTTCGGAATTCGTCTGGGGAGATGTCCAGGTATCATTCCTGAAAAAATCAGCTTTCTGCAATTTTATTCCAGGTTCCTGTGCTTTTTTCACTAATGCTCTTGCACTAATGTGTTAATGCAGTAGCAGGTGTCATAAAATAGTATATGATGATACCATAAGCAGGGATAAATAACCTGCACTTTTGTACTCGAGATGGAAAAAATAATGTAAGTGTTTTTTTCTAAGATGACCTTCGAACGTTCACTACCCCCTTCGACCCCAAATCCCCAATATATCAATAACCTTGCACTCTAACATGGAATGACCTTGAAATGACCTTAAGATACCATACCTGCATGGAATAACACACCAAAATTGAAACACATTTTGATATTCGGCCCGAACATATGTTGCAAGCCAATCCAAATGATTTAGATATCACAGGAAATTAGTCATCTTTTACATTTTATTGTCTAAATAATGACCTATCAGCTAATCCGCATTGAAACGTTAAATCACATATTTTGCAATATTTGTCACGTTTTATTTAAATTTATATTTCTTGTGTTGTACATTCACCAGGTAGGTGAGATATAAAGATGAAATTCCCGATTTCGTATTTCGGACATGTATATATCTCGCTTAACTGGTAATTGCGCAATAAAAAAAAAATTTCCCAGTTCTAGTCATTTTGCTGATTTTAACTAGATTGTGTCGCTTTAAGAAATAACATATATTATTATTTATATAAAAACCCAATATTATCATTCTGTTAGTAGGTTCGGTGTGTAGAAAATAGATTTTATGATTGTAAACCCTGTTTATCAGCATACTTAGTCCATCGCTGGTCCAACATTAGGCCTATGTCAACTTTGGGCCAATGTATTCCGTATATGCTAGTATAGGCTATATAGGCCCTAGGTCAAGTACATGCAAGATTAAAGCCCAGCACTGTTATTGAAAATCCTAAAAACGTTTATCATTCAGCTATCCATAAGGTGTCTGTAATATAAAATAACCACTATTCCTGTCATATGACAATATCTTATCTATAGTTGCATTGGTATTTTAGATGAACAAATCAAGAAGTGAGAGTTACCATCTTCCAATAGTACGAGTTACCGTACGCCGATATGTACACATGGGCTCTACCAAGCCCAAGCTATAATGACCAAGTAAACATAACCTAATGGTATTTTTCATAATCAGGAATACTACAACGATGATATTTTCATATTTATTGTGCCGATTTTGACCAAACAGAGCAAAAATTTATGATAGCGGTACCAAGTTACCATGTATTCACCAAAGAGTTACCGTATTTAAACACGAAATGACACTTGGAGTTACCGTTTCTCGGTTCTAAACTTTAGTCAAATAAATTAGACATCTATATAACCAATTAATGGGTTCTGTAGATCACAGAAACCACGATGTTTATCATGTACTACAATCACTTCCTGGTAGTAGTCTAAAACAAAGAAATTAAACATAAATAATAGCTTAAATTTTGTTGTATTTTTGTCGTTGGCCATCTTGCGATTACGGTAACTGAAAGTGGTTTAGGTGTATAATTTTCGTGCGCAAATTCGCTCTCATGTGCGCGTACGTGTGTTCTGCTCTTAATGTAAGCGGGTCTACATGGCAGATACTGAACTACATTCAGTAAATGAAATGAAATGAATCTGGCTTTAGGCCACTTTGTGCACATGAAAAGACATGGTGAGATGACTGAGATAACACTGCCCTCCAGAAACAGGACTCAAAATTCAAACTCTGGAGGTCTGAGGCCGAGCACGCTACCTCACGGTCACGGAGGGTCCTCACAATACTGAGTTTTCGAGTGGATGGGGAAGAAACATTTTTGTTCCTTTCAAACCGCCGAGACCGGGAAACGAACCTCGAACTCTGGCGTGAAAGGCAGCGGTGCTAACCACTACCCTAGGGTCCACTACATTCAGTACGCTATATGTTCATAATGTCCTATGCCCCTGTCTAGACCTATATAATATGTTATATTTTATTAACTGTCAATCATGGGCGTCGTGGGCCACTGAAAATTGTAAAGTTGTTTGTGATGATTATGTAATTACGTTAGCAATTCCAGCTTTGATTAAATGAATGAATGAAAAATAGAAATAAACAATACAAAAAGGGGTTAAACCCATCTTGCCTTTAGTGTGAATGTCCCCATCACTTTTATAAAACAGCTGTCAGGCGCTTATAAAATATTAAAGCCGGCAGCGCGTATTTTATCTAAAGTGGATGAGCGTGATGTAAAAGCGTCGTTGTAAAAGCTCCACATTGTAAAAGCAACCAAAGACGAATTTTTCAATAAACAGAAGGAATATATGTTTAAATCAGCATTACTACATAGTCAATAGAATGAGACGACAGCACGCATGACATGACAGGAATGAAGCATTGCACCAAGCACAGTCTCTGAATGCTGAAAGCCCACAAATGGTCATACGTCATCGGCGTATGGCAAGCCAAGAGCTTCACAGATGACCACTTTGGTCGTCTGTGGAGCTTTTGGCTAGCCATACGGTGGATGATACGGGCGTGGTCACTCCCAGAGTCAAGTTCAGGGCCCTCTGACCCAAGGTACCTCTCACCATTTGTCTTACAAAAGGTGAAGCCCAATAGCCTCTTGTCCAGAGCATGTCTTTGTAGTGGTCAAAGGTGCGAAAACAAGGCAATGGGGAGTGACTACCCAGTAAACAAAAAAACATTTTTATAACATTTGTACACTGTTGGATCAAAGTCGAAAACGTTGGGCCGACGTTGTGCAAATGTTATGTTACTACTACTTGGTTTAAACATAATCTATTTTCCAAGGATTACAAACAGCACTTCGTGCCACGAGTTGTTCTCATAAACAACAATACAGAGATAATACTACTACTACTACTACTACTACTACTACTACTACTACTACTACTACTACTGCTACTACTACTACTACTACTAGGCCCTACTACTACTATATTCTTGATATTGTGACTAGGCAATCACGGTTATTTATCATGTATTTTATAATATTGATTATAACTGGATTGCATCTTAATGGTAGAGCGTTACATACAAGACATGTCTTTGACAAGTCTGTGAGAGCACTGTGTATAGGTCGGAGATCGGGTGATAGTACATGTAATATGTGATAGTATTAGGTAATATCAACTATTTGACTACGCCAAAAACAATTTTCGTCATATTATTTTCATTTTATCGCAGAATGTTCAGCCATCATAAAATGAACTTTTCGTTGTCTGACTATTTATTTGTTATCTGGATCTATAGATACTACCAATAGGCCTACTCATATACATAAAAAAATGCATTTATAAATAGTCTGAGAATGTATATGATTTGATGTTTATTATTATAAAAAGTATATGGAAAATATAATTATGATACCAATAGGCCTATAGCTTGTTATCGCTTTGGAAATGGTGACGAACAGTCATGGTAATAGTAATAGTAATAGTAATAGCTGGGAGAGTAATAGTAATATAACCCAAATACTGTAATAGTAATAAAATAATTTCTAAGTAATAGTAATAAATTGCATGTAACATATCACATAATAAGGCCTGGTATGGGTAATATCAGAAATAGATATCTATTTCTGGTAATATCAAATTCAATTATTCATCCATTCCAAATAGCACATTAACAGCTTTACTCCTGGCTCTGTCATGGGATCCCGCTTGCAATGAAAGAGGCAGAGAGTTTGACTTTACATTCATGTACTGGGGTCATCTGGCTATAAAATGAATGAGTGGACTTCTAAAATGTCAGACCTAAAGTAGCAGGCAGGAAGAAAACATTCTAGATGGCTGCCAGACGCATGTGCAAAATATATAACATTTCAAAAACAGACCTAAAATATTCATTATGGTGTCTATACCCTAATTTTTAGGTATGAGGAATGAAAAAAAAACCCTTAAAAACAGTAGAAATGTTGCAGAAATCCAAGATGGCCGCTACACTGATATGAGGAATCTATGTTTGCTCATAACTTTTAAAACAATTCACCTAGAAAATTAATTTTTGTGTTCAGGCCTACAACTAGGTTTTTAGGTATAAGAAATCCCTCAAAAAATCAAAATCAATGACTTCAAAACAATACAATCTGCAGAAATCCGATATGGTCGCCATTCTAACATAAAAATATATATATATTCTCATAACTTTCCAAAAAGCTCATCTTGAATATTAATTTCGCTGATCACACTTCTTAGGTATGCGGAAATTAAAAAAAACTTCAAAGCAATACAATGTGCATAAATTCAAGATGGCCACCACGCTAACATGAAAAATCTGTCTGATGATAACTTAAAAAATGCACCTGAAAGAATAATTTTGGTGTCTACACCTGGGTATTTATGTCTGATGAATTCAGAAAAAGTAATATCAAAGACTGTAAAACAATGCAATGTACATAAATCTGATGCTCATAACTTTCCAAAAAGGGTCACCTCAATGATTAAAAAAATACAAATTACCGGAATTGCAGTATTCCAAGTCTGCTTAATCATCACGATCTGATGTAAATCCACCAAATTTATTAGCATTTGAATAGATCCGCTCGGAGAATCTTATTATTGTTCTATACATTTCACACATTTAAATAGGGCCTATTAAAGATAACATGGAACAAAAATAAAAGATAGTTATGACACAACTCATTATGGTATTAACCTTGTATGGCGCAATGTAACATCGAGATAATAACTTATTGTGCATTATATAAAAAAAACTTTTAATACATTTGTTGCAATAGTATCAACTGACTAATAAAATACAATACTCGAGATGTACTAAAAAAAATGTCCATGTGTGTGTGTGTGAGCAACGTTCGACATTCATACACGTATTATATTATGTTTAAGTTATGCTTCAGTGTTATGCTTAGTGTGAACGACTATCCTTCCTTACGAAATTGCCGATCAGTACACATCAGGGTGTGGTAGACCTATAGTAGTAGTAAGTATTTATTTATTCTAGTGACATGCATATACAAACACAGCATAAACATAAATATCATGGTCTTAACTATATAATATGCCGGGCCAATTTGCCCTACAATGCCACTTTATACACGGATATAGCAAATAAAAACGTATACAGTGTGCCGAGGAGGCAAACAATTACAGATATAAACAGGTCTTTCTCTTTGACCACGCCTTACACAAAAAAAAATGTGTTTCTCTCCAACATTTTGTGATCAAAAAAGTACATTTTTGTTCTAAATTGAAATTATGGAAATCGGCGTTATTACGCATAATATTGTTTATATAGTCAGCTCTTATATCGGAAAACATTATTTTAACAAGAAACACCACTCTATGCCTAGCACAGACGGGGTAATAACCCCTTTCATACCATTATATTTCTACTATAGCGGTAGAAAGGATTCTAACTCTATGATCCTACCTTCCCACCAACACTAAAATTAATTCAAAAATCATATTTGTTACATACTGTGACACATGCCAGCGCCTACCATACTCCTACGATAAAAGTCATTCTCTAGTTTGCGTTAATATTTAAAACATACATATGCTGGATAGAAGTGTGACTTCAATGTCTCACCAAGGTCAAATCATAGAAACATCGTCGAATAATAACATTAGAAACGACAGTTTGTCCAATGACCCTGTAATTGATTTTAAGGCAAATTTTTGGATTAAATAGTGGTAATATGGTACCACTTGATATAGATCTAAGGTCAAACTAGAAGGGTCTAGTTTTTTGTAAACGAAAAACTGGAGATGTCTTCCCTCCAGCAGCATAACCATAAAGGTTGATAGCTGATAGATATAGTGTCAATGGCTTTTGTAATTAATGTTATTAAATTGCGCCTGTGAACAGTAGAGACTATGTATTAAGCGAAATTTTTTATTTTGTTTTGGAACCACGCCGATGTGCGAACAAACAATGTGGCTGTCAACACCCCCAGCAAAAAAGGGCTGTGACAGTCACTGATGCAGACAGCGAAATGGAAGTATCTGCTTATTTAACAAGTGTGCTTATACCGTCTTTTAGAAGGGCACTGACAGGCAAAAAATAGCGCAGTGATGCCAGCAAAAAGGAAGTATATATTTGATTTACAAGTGAGCACATACGGCCTTTTGGCAACACTGTTACACGCAGGTCAGAAATGAATGGAACACACAGACTCACAGAACGCCACAGACAGCACTGAGCGCACAGAGATAAGGCAACATGTCCCCACCTCTGTGTACAAAGAGGAGACATAATAAACGTAGTTCTAGTCAAATCTAGCAAACTCGACAAAACTAATTTTTTTCTGGGAACGTCAAACATTATGATAATTAGATTTTGCTAAAAAATCGTAACATTTTAAATATTTATACACTACAAATATTAAATTGGTGCTCACCGAATGATTTGGTGATTTGGCCCGACCAAATAATTAATTGGTGAACACTAAATCATTTGTCGCGCACCAATTAATTATTTGGTGCCCAACAAAAGATTTGGTGCGCACTAAAAATTTAATTCATGCGCACCAAATCATTTAAATACTCTTAGTTACAATTTATTTCCTTGTAATGTCCTTTAAAAAGTAGTTTAGCGAAGGATGAAGCCTAATAAACTGAAATTCTATTTTAGTTTAGATAACAGCAAGAATGTTTATGAATAAAACAATATTTTTTATGGGAACGACGCAAATATATCAATTACAGCACGTTAAACAAAAAGAAAACCAACAATGTACACGTTTCATATAAGGAATTGAAAAATACAATTTTGCTCACATTTCTAAAATAGATAAATGAAATGAATCGGGCTTTAGGCCACCTTTGTGCACATATAGGCTAAACTGGGCCAGGAGAACCTCCTGAGGATGGTGAGATGATTGGGATGACACTGTCCTCCAGACACAGTATTCGAAATTCAAACCCTGGCGGTCTGAGGCCGAGCACGCTACCTCTCGGTCACGAAGGCTCCCCACAATACTAACTTTCACACGTGGATGGGGAAGAAACATTTTTTTGTTTCTTTCAAGCCGCCGAGACCGGGAACCGAGCCCCGAACTCTGGCGTGAAAGGCAGCGGTGCTAACCACTACCCTAGGGCCCCCGCCCTCTAAAATAGATAAATTAACAACAGCTGGCGCTTCTAATATCGCCCCCCCCCCTTCCCCGGGTATAAAATTGTAATATCAGAGGGGACGACGTTATATCGACAGATGTTGTATTAGGGATTGCAGACAATATTGGTAAATGGGACCAATTAGATTACATACCAACACAGTGCAAATACCTATAATTTCTAAAGCATTACCTCTCCCGGGAATAATATTTTTCATAAAGGTATATTGTGCAATACCCAATAAAACCAGTTCTAGGGAGGAAAACAATGCCATTATGACAGGGCTGACGTGTTGAAGCACGAACTGGTTGGCAGTTGTGGAAAGGCTTGCACCAATAGCATGTCCACATAGCAAGAAAATACACGTGACACTGCCTGGTGAAGTGATGTCTTCAAATATCAACATAAAAACAAATGAAGCGACAAAACCAAACATACCGACCCATAGATTGACTATTATCCAGTGTACATTTGGAGTTTTTTTGTTTCTAACAAAATAAATTGTACATATTGCACAAGAAGAGAGCATGAGACAAATATAACCTAAACCGTCGTTAGAAACCACCTCATTATCTTGTTTGATAGATGATCCAGACGTGTAACATGTGGACACATTATGAGAAGATCCATCACTTGTGTTATCACGCCTGTTATAGCACAGTGGTCGTAGAGCATGGGTCTTGTTTAAATTATCAATCGAATCGCCGAACATGATATCTGGCTGTGAAATGAATACCATACCCAGGATACACAAACCACATGACAAAGCTATGGGTAAAGTGCACTCCTTGAACATTGTCACCGTTACCACAGAAATAAAAATGAGTGTCAAACCACAACTGATACCCGAAATAGTCCCCACGGGGAGGTGTATGGTGGATTGATAGTAAAACATATTGTATAAGTTGTACATCAACGATATGATCCCTATCCACAGGGCATCTTCTCTAGAAGGGAGCATAGAGATCTTTTTCACAATAGCAACCGGGCTGACCATCAGTAGGTGTGCCAAGAAACGCCACATGTTCAGTTCGAACTCAGGAATAAGTCCTCCAAGCGCCTGAGCACAACACACACTAATTGTGGTACAAAGCACGACTATGAACATAATCATATTATGAATATCACAGGTCATCTTATTGGTCCCTGTATCTTCCTCGACATTCTCTTTGTCCTTGTTATTATGTACGGGACATGACAATCTTGTTCTTTCTTCGTCCAAATGTGGAACAGGAACATCTTTGCTGTGAACATGCTGCAGGCTCAGAGCAGTTCCTTTCGTCATCGCGATCTCTGCAAGTCAGAATTATTATAATTTCAATCGTTAAACAGGTTAAATGCAAAATAAATATATACAGCGAATCGGAAAGCGGATATCTCGAATATCTCGTTTGGAATTGAGAAATGCCAGCAGAAAATATAAACGGCATTTTGGCAATGTAGCAAGGCATTGAATAGGAAACGTCGGCATTCAAAATTAAAAAAAAAACATAAAAGAATATTGGTCACACGAAATAATCCATTGACACTATAAAAAAAACTTTAAAAAACTTTACACAACTGAATCGAGACAAGGATAACACCTTAAAGCACGATAAATGTAGCAGAGAAGATAACATTTATAAATGCGTTTCTTAAAAACCCACCTGATAACTGCTCGGTACAATAATTAGTTTTGAAGACGGCCATGGTTCCCGATGATGTAATATATAAATGTAAATGAAGTAAATATGATGTATATCATCATAGGGGCATACCAATTTTTAATTGTTCAGGAGAAATTTTTATTGGAGCTAATGATCATTGGTTGAAAGAGGTTTTTTGACAGATACTTTTTAAACTAGGCCTAATTACTCATATTGCCCGACCTGACAGAACAACACATGATGTATGGAGGCATAATTAGCCTATCCAGGATCGTTAACCGGAAACACGGTGTACATATTCTACAGTATAAGTAGACATATTATATTCCACTCTGGTACCGGTATCACATGTATTGATTTAATATTATGCCTAGTTTGATAACGTAATTCAATAATTCCACAAAAAAAATGTTTAAAAGCGTATCTCAGACTCTGCCTTTAATTCAACTGGTTGGAGAAATATAATAAAAAATAATTATGAATTTCTCACGCGTCATACAAGAGTTTCTGATGATTAGGCCTACGGCACTGGCCCTGAAAAGTCAATGAAAGATGTATATCAACCCCTAATGCGCAGATCTATTCAATTTAATTTTTCAGTCAATTGAAGTTGTGTCTCGCTACCGCGATACACAACTTCAAGTGACAAAAAATGTAGGTGAGTTGTGAAATTTAAATTCCACAATATATCAGTTCTTACAAATGTATTATGTTTTATTTAAAAAAACTGGTAGTACAGGTGCTACTAAAACACAGAATGTCTACTGTAGTCGACATCAGTGTTCCAAGGGTTAAGTCCGTACATCTTCTGGATCGAAAGTTGCAGACTGACAAAAAAAATTACCGCAAAAATTATGACGACAGTATGACGACTGGTGTCAATCTTGTATAGCCTAAAAAATGATAAAAGAAAAATACTTACGGACACTATATATGTACACTGAAATAGGCTTCTTGGTGGCTACAATGCATTTCATTTAGTATTAGTCAGACGTGTATCCATTCTGGTATATTTCACTGTAGGGCAATTGTAGACAATAAAAGTAAAATAAATTAAACTTCTAAGACTTCCTGTTGACATACTTACTCAGGATTTTTATTGCGCCAAAGTTAACACCATTCTCATCATGAAACAGTTGCAAAAGTGCTGGCTACATGATGACATGCCTGTACTGTCACGAAACATTGTTGATCGGCGGATCGATGGTATAATTACAGTAGTTTCCTGTCTTGCAAAGGCAAATACAAATTCATTTATTCTTGCTCCAATAAATTACAATTAATATATCTGTTTTCAAATTCAAACAACAAGCAGCTGCGTGCTAACTGAAGTATCGATAAGCACTTACTGTAAGCTGTTTGCCTTTGTACCTTTATAGGGTAGTAGGCCTATTTATGCTACTGATCTTCTAATAAAACGGACATTTCAAAAGTTATAGCTAGCCTCATAACACATAAACTTGCAGATAAGTAGTTAAAAAAAGTCCTCACGTGGGACTATGGGTGATAAGAGGCTTACATGCATACAATAATATAGCCATTAGTGATATGTGGGGGTTCAGATGACACTACCACGTAAAAGCAAACAGCAGTAACTGTCCACTTTTCAAATACACAGGGGGCGGGGTCAGAAGGGTCATGCCCCCCCCTGAGATGCAGATTTTCAAAAAAAATCGCCCCGGAACCCCCATATTTGTCTAAATTTCACTCTTGACCCCCTCTATTACGGAAAGCTGCGAACGCCCCTGTGTAGTCAAACAATATTTACGGTTTTAAACCCTGGTATACTATCATTATATCCTCTATTTTAAGGTTCCGGGATTATGTGTGCAGAAACAAGTGTAGTCCTTTAGTTATCCTAGGTTTCCTTGATCACTACCACGTCATGTTTCAGGTAAGATTGTGTGCCCTTTCCTGTGGCTGTGACAACATCTCACAATTCTGAGATTCCACTTGTTTTATCACAGACAAAAGGCACCAGGATCCACCAAGAATCACAAGACCTCCTTTCTTCACTTCCACAAGGTATTACTGTTGTCAGTTTTGTTTTCATTGGAATACATCTATAACCTATATAATTATATATATGTATGTACAAAACTTAAGATCGACCGGAAGCGCATATTAAAAGCAGGGATGGGGACAAATACACTTGAGCAAATACAAATACACACACTTTTTTTCAAATTTAAATACGAAGCATTACAATATTTCAAATACAAAAACAGATAAAGTCTTTAAAATACAAATACAATTTACTTAAAAAGATTTAAATGAAATTCGATAACCGTTTGTTTTTACTCCAAGTATACCTATTGGTACAGGAAGATCAATAAGGTGATTGAGGAAGATTTTTCAATAAAAGTATGATTTTAGCGATGTTTTGTGTTTACTGGACAGGCGATGACACAACATGCACTAACATATCAAACACAACACGTAGCTAGTACCCTTGTCGTTGTAATGTTGGGCCATCGTCTTCGACCCTCGCCCAACAGTAAAACAGCATTGGGTCACCGACTCGTGCTTACAGGACAGACTCATCAAAAATTCAGATCCTAAAAATTAAATGAACTACTTGAAAACAAACGTAATTCTGTATCGTTTTCATCAACGTTCATTGAATAATTATATTAAGCCTGTGAATGAATAGCAAATAGCATGGTAATTAACCCCGGGGTTCAATATGTCTTTTAATGTTTATCGACGTCGATGACACTTTTCCAGCCAAGTGATGTATTAAACGTATCATCACATTACTTTTTTAACACTTTTAATATCTCATGAAGATAGCCTAGTCACCATAATGGATGGTGGTTCCATCAATGGGGGCACGGGGCCGGCCGCCAAAAACCTCCATTTGGAGACATTCTCTGACAAATCAGATTCTGGAAGTCGGACCGTCACCTCCCCATCTTTGTTTGGGGGCAATTTAGCCCCCCCCCCCCCACCACACCTTTAACAACACATAAACTACATATTCCAGCATAACTGATAATTAAACGAAGCACTCTGAAATTTCCGAATATCATTCTTATACCTGTGTTACGTTATTTAACACATGGCGAAATATTGGTGTTATGAGACCACTACAGCCCATGCAGTAGGCCTATGTGGTAATAATAATATACTGTTATATGTGTTAAATAGATATGGAGAAGGGAGTAGGTATCAGCACGATTATAATGATGATCGAATACAATTATAGGCCTTCACTGACATTTCTTTGATAATTTGAAATTACATTCGACTGTAAGAGTAATAATGATGATGTAGCATAATTGCTCTATATGCATGTTTTTCGATTTTTATATAAGTGACTTTTCCCTGCAGTGAACGATACTGCTAACATATTAATGTTTTAAGCTGGGCCACGCTCTCCGACGCTGGTCCAACACTAAAGCATAGGCACAGCATCAGGTGACATTGTATAAAAAGAGACAAACCTCGAATTGGTCATCAGGATGGTGTGTTCTCTCTAATTACAAATTCGCATTTTACCCCTATCTTCTTTTTTTAGCATAATGCAATAACTAGCTTCAGTCCATACATATGCCTATAGCACTTTAACCTCAAAAAATAGCAACATAATTAATAGATGGGTCCTCGTTTGTCTAGGCGTATCTACTACATTAGACATAAGTGTACTGAAATTTAAGCGCTGAATTTATTTTTAATTTATCACTTGATCACGATTTGAAACAAAATTAATATAATTTTATATTTATAAACAGCAAATAAACAGTGATCTACAGTTAGAGTTTTCTACATAACCTGAGCATGCACATTTCTAGTGCACGATTCAAGGATTCAAGTTGTTAACATGAACACCAACAATATTGAGGGGGAAAAAAATCCTGAAAAGTATTGATGTATTCTACAACCTGTAAGGACATAATAATATAACATTTATATTTATTATAATTCATTAGAAAAAACGTATTTCCTCATCAGTCAAAATGAGCTAAGATATTTTTTAAAATACAAAAATAAATAATACAACATTTGATGACTAGAGTTCCAGCCATCTAAGAGAAAGAGGCCATAATGTGTTTTAACTCTCGATCACGCAAACATATAATTTACTAAAAATTATGTACCATTGGGAAACGGAGTATGCCTACATATAAGCCCCAATGTGACTGAAAGTGAGGGTTTCACCCATATATTGCGCCCATACAAAAACGTGTACTACTTTATTTGGGCGCTCTTATCTAAGACATGGCAGTGATCAGTCAGCCCGGTTAATCAGGTCCTGGTAGATAACACACGTTTTTATAGAATAAGTAACATTTCACATGCATCAACGTATACTGAGCTCTTTTTCCGCTAAGTCTTTAAAATGCTGTGTGTATTTTTCGAATTTTTGGCCATTGCCACGTTGAATAACGTTGAATCCCCACGGTACTGTCCACGGCACGTGGCACTGCGCGAAATTAATGCCGACATAATGGTTCGACTCCGTGGGATGACATCAATTTTATTAACTTCTTTTGTTTGAAGTAGTGTATCCCGCAGATTATGATTTTTAAAAACGTTTTTCATCAACATGTATAAGAATCCAGATATAGCCCAAACTAACTATGTGTACACCTAAATGATGATTGAATGTTAGCACAGCACATGTTGGTGCCGTCAACCCAGCGTTGGACAAACAATCGGCAAACATTGTCAGCATATAATTTCATTATTGATGTACACACATCGAAGATATCATTTATGCATCCTATAAATAATAATGGTACAAAAATAGAACATTGTGGTACGCCTGATGTTACAGGTAAAGGTGATGATTTTATCTTACCTTCCATAATTATGAACTGATACCAATCTTGTAGATAATTTTCAACCCACTTCTGCTAACGCCAACAATTTTAAGTCTGTGATCTATGAAGTCATGTGGTGCATGTGAGTGCCATGTTACCTATCGTGCAGTTCTAAATTTAGAAGGCTCCACACCCCTTTGAACTTTTGCAACGTCACATTTAACCTCACCCAGGTCTTTGCAACTAGTCCTGTCTCTGGCTGTAACCCCGTGTACATCACATCTGCAGGAAATTTTGAAACATGGTTTAGCTCAATGAACTATTAACCTTCAGAAATTCGGGAGGTGTTTTTTTCACAAGTGGCTGCAAATGGCCGCTAGGGCTCAAAATCCAAAATGGCCGCCGATATCCATATCCATCAAATAAATATCGAACCACTTGCCCGAGAAACATGTGTAAATATATGTTTTATATTATTTTTGCTCATTGAGTCCATTTCTGACATCATTTCGGTGATTAGATGCTACTAGCAGATGTCAAGGTCAAGATCAAGGTCAAATTTAAAGCGACTCATCATGATGACATCAATTTTCGCTTTTAATTTTGTAATGAAGTAGTGTATCTCACAGGTAATTATTTCATTTTTTTAGATTTTGCAGATTTTCAAAAACATTTCTTAATATATATAACAATATTTATAAGAATCCGTGAAAAAAGGATGGTTGAATGCTAGCACAGCATTGGGCAACAAGTTGATGCCGTCGGCCCAGCGTTGAGCAGACCATCGGTACTGTGGGGGGAACCCGACGACCATAGCGTTCCCAGGCCAATCAAGCAGGTGTTAAGGGCGGCAGCTATTGATTGTGCTATGGAAAGACACAATATTTGCTTGTTTAAGGTCTGGGGGAAAGAAATTAAGGCATAATCTGTGTACAGATTAACATGATTAAGTTTATATGATAAAATATCATCAGAATCTAATTGATCGAACAATAACCATTAGTTGTGTTATACGTAATATAAAATGTCAAACTAAGTAACACATATTTCAACATGTATTACTTTTTATCACATACATAACTCTTCTTGTAACCTACTATATAAAACAAGTAGTAGTTATATAATTAAATAAAATGTAGAAATGTGAATCAAACAAAAATATACTATTATGTAATGTTAATCACACAAAATATTGAACTATAAATTGTGTACATCTATAAACCTTAGGTATTTTCTATTTGTAGTCAATACTGGCCTCATAAAATCATGGTAATTATACCTTGTTGATAGGCCTATTGTAATGTTTTATGAATTTGTAGTAGTTACTATTGCAGGAAGGTCTCGTAACTAACCTTCTTGTGGTAATATATCACACATTTTACGTCGGCTGCTTTGCGCGTACATCGAGTTACATTTGCTGTGCAGCCACAAACGCCCCGGAAGTTAACATGGATCACTTGCAGACATTTAAGGAGCATTTAAGGTTACCGTCCTGGTTGTAACACCCATAATTAAGGGGATCAAGCACAATTGTCTCAGTTTACAAGCAAGGCTAGAGCATTTCGTGTGACATAAATTACTCTCTTCAAATGTCCACGGTTTAAGCTAGATGCATGTGGCAGTGTAATATGTAACTAGCCCTAGTATCGAATTATTTTGAACCTTACGCCTAAGTCGCAACTCATCAAAATGTTTCTGAGGCTGTTTTGCTTCTCACACCGGACCATACCCGAAGTATACATGTATTGCCAAAGTTTTTTTTAATTTAGACATACGAGTTTAGAATTGCCATATATCTGACATAAAGTCTATGATTACATGTGTTATTAGAGGATTGTGAGAATTTAAATTATAATCACTATGGGTCAGATTGGTTCCTAGTTCAGTTAATTGTGCTTTATCCGGTTGTGTTGTGATATCCCAAAGACATAATGGGCTATAAATTTTAATATCATGGGTATATAACTAATTTAGTGGCATTCTCCGCGGCACTACAATCTCAATATCCCTCCTATTTCAAAACTGAAGAAATTGTCGATGCTATGACTGTAATGATGCCTTCCAATATCACAAAAATATGGCATGCAAAAACCTGTCAAATTGACTTTCAAAGGCAAATATGAAAAAAATATGCAAATACCAAAGTGAACAGTCAACTTGGCATGGGTGTTTTATGTTAAATATACGTAACATGACACACTGGAATATTTCCATATATCTGGTATCATTATTGATATGGTGAATTTTTCATTAACTAGAATTTTAAAATATTTAGAAAAAATGCTCTAACGCAACTATGATCGAGATATCGAGTTGACAACACCCCCATTTAACCAGTAGGAACGGCGTATATATACATGTTCATATCATCTAGAGACATAAAAGAGCAGTATCTTGCAAGCGAGCTACTGAAAAAAACATTGTAATACTTAAGTAGCTCAAAAACTGCATAACTATCTTCAGGCTTATTTAGCTCTTGGCCTGAAAGCAGTACACAAGTTGTCACCCGTGAAACTTTAGCCGACTGATGCACTTGATGTACAAGATAAAAACCAACATTATTATATAATAATAATATATAATATAACAATATAGAATAGTAACAGTGAAAGCCATCAACTACACTCAGTGGAAGCGAATGGACAGAACCAATAGATTTAAAAGAGGCATATAGCTGCGTGTGCTCACAGACTCTGGTGTAGGCCAGCTTACCTACATGACACCCGAGAAGACTTCACTAAGTAATTATAATTCTGGACAGAGATGAACAAAAAGGTGACTGGATTACGTTCTGAAGCAACATATTTGTTTAATATTAATACATGAGAGTGAGCACGTACGGTGGCCATATATCATGTATATGGTTAAGCCATCATATTAACAAGGGACTGGACATAGAGACCGAAGAGAGGTTTCATAATTAAAAAGCCTATCCAAACAAACATGCAATTTTCCTTTAGATGTGGAGCGGCGTCAGCATGTAAGACAGTCTAAAGAGTTTTAAAAAGTGTTGATCTGATGTAGTGAAAGCAACAGATAATTGTATTGAGGAAAACAGTACGCATTTTTTAGATCTTTTCATTTACAAGTTGCTATGTAGGCCTGATCATGATACTCTCAACATCCAGCAGCATTTGAAGTTCAGACCGACAATTTTAATACGCATTTGCTCCTCCTCTTAGAAATATACTCTAATTGGAGGAGCTGAGTGGTACCAATGACATGTTTATAACGTTCTTCAGTATTTGAGAAGAATCTCGGGATAAAGCTTTGAAACGAGAAATCTACACAACCTTTACAAGAATTGATCTGTAGAACAGGGGGCAATACGAGTTTACCAGGAATAAATCATATGGTGAGACGTTCAGGCTGTGAATTATAGCTTAAGTTATGTATCTTATCTTGCTCCTGAATACCAATTAAATTAGGTCAAGTGACTTAAGTCTTCTGCACATCAGACCCCAATATTTGCTATTAGCTGGATATATACATAAGAGTACGTTTTTGTTTTATTTGTAAAGGTACACATGTAGAATATTATCATGATCAGCCTACTTTGCAACCTTGAGAGATATCTGTGAAGGTCTACATATGATAGAACGAGTGACCTTTGTTTTAAGTACACTGTACTACCACTTTAAAAATATTAATAATAATAATAATAATAATAATAATAATAATAATAATAATAATAATAATAATAATAATAATAATAATAATAATAATAATAATAATAATAATAATAATAATAATGATAATGATAATGATAATGATAATGATAATAATAATAATAATAATAATAATAATAATAATAATAATAATAATAATAATAATAATAATAATAATAATAATAATAATAATAATAATAATAATAATAATAATAATAATAATAATAATAATAATAATAATAATAATAATAATAATAATAATAATAATAATAATAATAATAATAATAATAATAATAATAATAGTAATAGTAATAGTAATAGTAATAATAATAATAATAATAATAATAATAATAATAATAATAATAATAATAATAATAATAATAATATTAATAATAATAATAATAATAATAATAATAATAATAATAATAATAATAATAATAATAATAATAATAATAATAATAATAATAATAATAATAATAATAATAATAATAATAATAATAATAATAATAATAATAATAATAATAATAATAATAATAATAATAATAATAATAATAATAATAATAATAAAAATAATAATAATAATAATAATAATTATAATTATAATTATAATTATAATTATAATTATAATTATAATTATAATTATAATTATAATTATAATTATAATTATTATTATTATTATAATTATAATAATAATTTACCCTTATAGACATAGTAATTCGAACTATGTCAATAATAGGAGAAATATTACCATTTAAAGTATCGTATTGGAGCTGTCGAAAAGAAATGATGTACTCGAATAGTCTGAGAAACCTATTAAAAACAAAAGTTATTACTAAATTACTAAAATGGAAACTTTTGTGATAAAATGATTAAATATATTGCTCAACATTTTCTTTAAATATATTGCTCAACATTTTCTATGAGTTATCTAGATTGACTCACTAACTAGTTGAAAAGATGAATGACAAATGAGCATTGAGCTAAATTTACCAATTTATTTTCTATATCGAATAAAGTGATGGAGGCCATCTTGAATAAATAAAAAACACAAATTAATTGACCAATAATCGTGACATTTGCTGGAAAAAAAAATCTTAAATGTTCCCCCCAAAAATTGTCTTGTATTGATCTGGATATATTCACTGGCCACAAAATAGTTGAAATCGTATATTACGAAAACAGTTATAATTGACCAATTTTACAAATTCTTAGGATTTACCTCCCGAGGACTCGAATTATTTATTCCAATAAAAATTGTCTCGAAGATTATTTTATTTTTTACATTATTTTACAATCACTTACACACACAGACATTGTAAAATATCACAGAAATATTACCAACAATATGGACAGACTCGTTTTCTCTGGAGACTGTACAAGTTGTTTTATAATATTGTTTGATCATTGTTGAAAAAATACAACCAGATACATATTACAAAGGTGAAGAGTGATTATCTTGCTTTGCGTTGTCTGCTTTTAGTAGAACACTGACTTAATGGTACAGAGACAAACTTGACATGACTACGTGCCACAAACTCATTCTGATGTCCTCCTGTTATGATCCGCCTATGTGGGGAACCTGACCTCCTTCTGCAGCTAATTAGGTCAAGGGCAGCTTGTCTGAAACACGACCCGCTGACAAAATAGAGGAAGACATTGACTGCATGATTGAGATAGTTGAGCAAGCTAAACACAGCATAAACCAGACCTTGAGCCTCTTCCGAGATATGCATCCCCACAAAGTACATGTTGATAGGTAAAGTTGTGAACACAAACACTAGGCTGGCTACAATGAGCATACTTGTGACAGAGCTTCTTCGGTTATGCCGGATACTACTCTTAGTACCCCTCTGACCTCTCTGCCCTGCCATAGCCAGGCCAGGGCGAGGCAGACCACATACTTTATAGATGAGCACAGTGTTACACAGTATAATGAGAGGGGTGGGGAGCAAGCAACCCAAACAAAAATCCACCCAGTGAAGGATACTATTCCATAGCTCGACATTATTACCAGTCTTCCATGTACATATATAACAGTGATGTTTACAGCTATGTCTTGTATCTTGTGTCAGGTCCATCTCTACCAGAAGGAAGCAGTCTAAAGCAATCAGGATGAGAGCCACTATGGTCCACACGAGGGCAACATGCCGTCTACTGCAGATGTGATTAAATCTGGTTGGAGCCAGAACTGAGACCAGCCTCTCTAGAGTAATCAGTACCAGCGTCCAAGCTGACAGGTGTACTGTGTAATAAGACAGGAAGAAATGGATTTTACATGAAGCTACACTTAATACTCTGACATCAAACTTACTTATCACAATCAGCCACCGATGAATAGGAGCAGTGTAGAGGGCTGTCAGGTCTGCCAATGACAGCGCCGTCAACAAAAAAGCCATGGATGTAGACCGGAACCTGTCACTACACATGGTCACAATACATAGTACGTTACCTAGACTGCCAAGGCCAACTAGAATAGGAATACCGTACAGAAAAAGTCTTGTGCTGAACGTGTTAATATGCGTCTGTGGTTGTAGCTCTGACGAATTTATCTGGCTGACAATAATTGATGGTGACGACATATTGTATGCATAGTTCACAACAGCCATTGCTCCAGGTCGACAAATATGGCTTATCCAACAATGATATTTAGACAAAAATACCAATAATAATTTTTCTTATGTATATCACCAGAAGTTATAAATTGAGAAATTGACATTTCTGAGAATGCCGGCTACACTGCTCCATGTGTGCATCCCAATTGATCGTTGTTGTAGGCAGATGTTATAATCATGGTGATTATATATATATTCCACTCTGATCACATATTTCTGCTGATAACTGGAGTCATCTTCACAAGTCATACAGCTACATTGCCATTCTCCACCTCCACTGGTTCCGCTCATCCAATCAATCACCTAATCATCAGGTACAGAAATTACTGTATAACGTACATTCTACTTGACATTTCATCAAGTGTTCCGCATTTATTCAGTTTTTACAAAATTAAATACAAAAAAGGATTTGATATATCAGCCGGTATACCTCATTGACCATATAACGATGTTATTTTCAGATCCTGGTTCCAATCCGTGGCAATCACCGGGAATCTTCCGCTAGTTACCCAGACAACAATGAAGAGGCTACCAGCTGGAATTTCATTGCGGTCCAAACAGAGACCCTCCACACGCTCGTCTGGATCACTTTATCCGGCTTTTCTATGCCTTGTAATCAAGGAGTCCGTCCCTCCCGTCCTGTTTCCTCAATAAGTACTGTGTATACCGCTATCACAATTTGCTAAAAGATTTTGCGCCGAGGAAAAATACACACTGTTGAAAAGACCGTCAATCCGTGAAAACACAAAGCACTCCCTGCTGTTATATCCGGCTAGAGCTGGGATTTATAGGATAGACTTACGTCCTGCTATCTGGATCCATTTATTTCACTTGTTGATAAAAGCGCACCACGTACACAACTCCCCCTCCTTGCAAATAAACAGTACATGTGTCACAAACAATAATTGATACTATTATCTGTAAACTGATATTGTGTGAACGTCTCCTGTTTTGTCAGGATGACCCAGCAAACACGACGCATTCACCCAATGCTGTCACAATGTTAGGCCAGTGTCGTGTAATCAACGTTGTGTAATAATGGCACTGTAAGTAATACACATATCTAAATACATATTTTTGAGAGATATACCAGTGATAAAACATATCTAAATCAATCCCTAGCATTTAAATTTTGCATGTGATTAATTTTGTTAGCAATAGCAGCAATCCTGGGTAGTGGTTTAAAACGCGTTACGTGCCAGATAAAAGTTTGTTAAAAATTAAAATAACTTATTTATTTCTTAAATCAATTCAACGCACATTTTTCTGAACACATATATTTCTAGTACATTGAAGTGAATATTGAATGGTAAGCAAAACTATACAATTAAACGTAATTCAACCTTATATTTATAACAATTATGTGACACTAAAAAGTTTAAGTGCCCCAAATTTGGTGGTGAGTATAGGCCTACTATTTGATCTGAAGTGGGTTGAAAAGTCGTTGACATATTGACATATTGAGGTTGAAAATTGATTGAAAAGGTAGTTGAAATTACGTGGATATACACAATGTTGTTTTAATGTTGGGCCGACATCGAAGACGGCGGGCTAACATTGAAACAACATTGGGTCATACGAGAGCAAACCTATTTTCCAGCACGTGATCCACGTCAGCTGGTGATGAGAAAACAACGTTGATTCAACATTGTTTTGTTTTCTGGGATCTAGCCTATTTGAACATGAAATAATTTTCAACCACCCACAAAACATTTCTCTTATAAGTGCACACCAGCAAGCACGAGGTAACCACCCAATGCTGTTACAATGTTGGTTCACCGTCTTAGACGCTGGCCCAACATTGAAAGAGCATTGGGTGAATACCTCGTGTTTGCTGGTATGTGCGTTGATTCTCGGGGATACTGTGAGCTATTTTCATTAGGTGGGCGTTTTCCCCCAGCCTACCCTGATAGAATAACACCCACTGATCATCACAGATTTGTTTTGTCGGAAATAAAGCAGACACGGACATAACATAAAAGATATAATCTGCATTATACGCATGCATATCAAGTTATGGAATGACAAAGTCATGCTATATATAATTTTTTCAGTAAAACGTGGTCTTAGAAGATGTGTAATTATGTAGTGCATAATTTATACCACCTTGTATGTTATATCACCGTGGTCATATTTTTTACAAATGCAATTTTGTCTTTTCATTGTAAGTGTTTTTACGTTTTTTGTTTGTTTTTTTTTTGGGGGGGGGGGGGTGGTGTTCTGTTGTACGCCTATACCACATAGTTCAGACAATACCACATAAAAGGTGAAAAAAATTGCAATATAATTATTTCTTATACCATGCATTTACATACATGTAAGGCAGCCGTGACATATCACAAATTTACCAAAATTGACTAATGGGAACTGGGTTAAAATTATAAAATTCAAGATGTACGCCATTTCGTAATGGGAAAAAATACAGAGATATGATTCCGACAACGAAATATATGTTTTCAGGGTGAATAAACATGCTTGAAAATCTTGCCCACTTAACACTCAATACGTCAACCACCGAGAGGGATTTTGACCAATGTTTTTTTCAGTGATCATAGCCAATACAATAGTGATCTGAGCCTCTGAAAAGGGGGTTTCCGCCACTGAAGAAGTGAAATCAATCATTGAAAAAATTATCTAGGCTATTTAAAGTAGTATCGACCACGATCTCAGCCATGATCTCAGCCAAGGAAAAAATTATCTCAGCCACTAAAAAAGTGATATCGACGACCGAGAAAGTATCTCATCCACTGACAAGTGATCTTGGTCTCTGAAAAAATGTTATTGGTTACTGAAAAAGAGTGATCTCAGCCTGTGAAAAGGTGAGCATAACCATTGCAAAGGTGATATTGGCCACTAAAAAAGTGATCTCAGGCACTAAAAAAGTGATATCCACCACTGAAACAAGTGATCTTGGTCACTGAAAAAAGTGATGTCAATCACTGAAAAAGTGATTTTTGCATCAACAACTAAAAAGTCACACCTCACTCAGGAAAAAGTAATTTTGGCCACTGAAAGAGTTATATCCGCCACTGAAAAGTGATCTCACTCACTGAAAAAATGATTTTTTAGAATTAAACACATAATTATTTCTCAGATTTACATTGGAATGTATTCGTTTCTCCAAGTCTACTTTGTTGTCAACCAATCTTTTGTAGCATTTATTTGATTTTTGCATATTATTCGGTTTAAAAGCATTAAAAATAAATCATCCTTTAGATAATTTTTTGACCTTTTACATTTTTCTATCAAGTTTACTATGCGAAAGTGAAGTCATGAGTCGTCACGTCAGCTTTCAGCATACCATTGGAAATATAGACTCCAGCTTATTTCCTGTTCCAGGGAGACTTTGTACCGTAGGATATGCTTACAATAACACTAGGAGTAATTACCAAACACCCTCATCAACGCTCATAGATTACTAATTACAACATTTTGTTGTAATCTGTCTAGTAATCATGGCAACCATTTACATACAAAAATAAAAGTATTTCGAAATTATGAAAGAAATTATTAGAAATATGGCAATTTACAATTTCATATACCAATATTGAAAAATAACACTAGAAGATTGAGCGACGAAAATATTAAGAAAAATAGGTCGTAGCCTATTTATTTTGTGATACGACATCAGCTGTATGATAAATTTGCTTGATTGATTTTTATTCAGACCGTTGTCTTCCTCATTTGTTTTTCAAGTATCACTTTTTACTGGATTTTGATTTATTGTTTTGCTTTGACATGTCACATGTATGAGTTTGTGTTGCAATTATATTATATTATATTATATTATATTATATTATATTATATTATATTATATTATATTATATTATATTATATTATATTATATTATATTATATTATATTATATTATTATTATATTATATTATATTATATTATATTATATTATATTGTATTGTGTTGTGTTGTGTTGTGTTGTGTTGTTTTGTGTTGTGTTGTGTTGTGTTGTGTTGTGGTGTGGTGTGGTGTGTTGTGGTGTGGTGTGGTGTGGTGTGGTGTGGTGTGGTGTGTTGGCTGCGCTGCGTTGCGTTGCGTTGCGTTGCGTTGCGTTGCATTGCATTGCATTGCATTGCATTGCATTGCATTGCATTGCATTGCATTGCATTGCATTGCATTGCTTTGCATTGCATTGCATTGCATTGCATTGCATTGCATTGCATTGCATTGCATTGCATTGCATTGCATTGCATTGCATTGTATTGTACTGTACTGTACTGTACTGTACTGTACTGTACTGTACTGTACTGTACTGTACTGTACTGTACTGTACTGTACTGTACTGTACTGTACTGTACTGTACTGTACTGTACTGTACTGTACTGTACTGTACTGTACTGTACTGTATTGTATTGTATTGTATTGTATTGTATTGTATTGTATTGTATTGTATTGTATTGTATTGTATTGTATTGTATTGTATTGTATTGTATTGAGTATTGTATTGTATTATCTATACATTTTTATGGATTTTGATGTTATCAAACTTTTATTAATATTGTATATATTACACTGAATAAACTGAATTGAATTGAGTTGAACAGAGAATTAAATGACGCAGTTCATCAGTGAGGAGTAAATAAGCCACTTCAATCATATATGTTTCCTTTCTACGCGGACGCTTAATCAAATCAAATGGAAATATGAAAAATGTCCCGCTTCTCATTCTGAAATAAGCTTGTTTTGTATGACTGAGATTCTACATGTACTGCTGCTGGGCCGGATATATCAGAATTAGTGCAGCGATAATATATTAAATGCCTGTTCCTGGCATTCGCTCCACTGAATAATGATAGTGATTAATAAGCCCGCTGATCTAATCTTCAGACAATTAATGCAGCAGGCATGGCATGTCCCATTTCCCATAGGCCATACAATAAGACAGTGCTGGATCAACATAATACTCTCTTATAAAAAAGTTCCTTCAAAGTTCTTTGCTTTTTAGTCAAATAGACCCTGGCCAACTCAGACAACCCAGACAAGATGACCTGAGTGTGACCTTCCACACTGCAGACAGTAAACTGGTGACGTCATAATGAATATTCATGTTGCTCGCACCCCTCCTTTTCGTACAGTCTTCACACACACACCTGTTATCAAGGTCATACCAGTAGTATGACTGTCGGACCTGATGTGGCAAGATGGACGTACGGTGCTGGCGTGAAATAGCTGTGTTTTTTTCTGTATATTCTCCAGTCAGATTTTGCCCTAATTAGTCTCCGACTTACCCAACGACCCCGAATAATGTCTCGTCAATGTGACTGAATGGTCGACTACAGCACATATCCATTATTTCGATGCTGGGTCACCGTCTGCGACGGAGAAGCTTGAACGTAAAATTTCAAACCTTCTCCTAAACAAATCTGCTGATTTTGATGATCTTGGAGCGTCATTCCCAGGCGCGGATCTAGGGAGGGGGGTGGCACGGCCCCCTAGAATTTCCACTCTGAAATTTAACCCTTTTATCGCTGAACTCCTGGCACACTTGCATTCCCACCGCTGAATTCCTGGGGAAGGTGGGTAAAAAAATCAGAATATTTTGTAATGTCAGATTTGTCTGAAGACACTAGCAGGATTTTAGCTTATGGGCAAATAATAACATGAGAAGCAGTTGTGCTTTACTGATGCATAGCACGGAGGTCATGTCAAGGTCACAGCAAGGTCATTTCAAGGTCAAACTCGCAAAAAATAATGAAAATATCAAAATGTAGCGATTTCAAGTCTGTTAGTGGTGCAGTTATCTACTAGAAAGGACAGATGGCGACCCATTATTGGTCGGGTATCATTTCAACACACATTTTTAGGAAATCTAGGACAGTGCTAATATTGGGAGTTGTAATACCCCCATGTTTGCCCTTATTATACCCCCTCCCTCAAGTCTCAGTCGAACAAGAAAAAATACAATTATAAAGCCGCGTGTAGCATCAGCTCGGGCTTCCATCGCAAAAGATTAATACATAATTGGGTATGGAGGTTGACGTGTGTTGAGGTTGTGCTTTACTGCGTGGATACCGCGCAAAGATATAGAATATCAGGTTTAGCAGTTTATGGGTGATACGTACTAAAAGCGTAATGATTAAGTGTGCAACTATGCAATCCGCACTGCTGCGATGATGATGCCAAAGGAAGGTATCGTTTGTTTTATTGTTTTCCTTGATAACAAAAATATATGGTTGGGTGAAAAAAATCAAATCTCTATCTCAACTATTGAGAAAGTTATGAAAATGGCTTCTATGATGCAATTTATTATTATAATTAATATAATATCCATGAATAGTATAGTAGGTCCATGTGTCTGGCTTATTTAGCTTCATCTCTCTATGTTTCATATGTCGTCTAGTTTATTGCTACAGGGATCGCCATTGACATTTCAAACCCAGATAATGACTGCGTTTTTATTCGTTCTTGATATCTACATATCAGTTACACACAGATAAATCCATGGTTAATAAGCATGGTTTATCTCATACCAAGGGGTGTATTGTATCAGATACAGGCTTTTATGACCCGGCTGATACAGCCATGAAGATACAGCTATATGCCTTGTATTGTACCTTTGATCTTCGGTCTTCGGGACGATACAAGACCCATGACACTCTGGACAATGCAACTAGGTCGGGCTGATATGCGGGACGATACAACTTCGGCCATGATATATTCTATAAATGATTTTGTAGTTTTTCGCCCACGATACGCCTACACCAGCTTTAATATTAAACGTTTTTAATCGATCTGGCAGCTTTAACCCAACATAGTTTGTAGAGTGTGTTTTTAGTATTTTTGCCTGTAAAATGAATGTGGTTTTGATCAATTTGAAATCGTCATAAATGTCTTAGTTAGCGTTAGCTCTTTCCGCTTCTTTTCAATACCTATGTTACGGGTCTACGGCTATTTATATTTTAATTCTTTCGGTGCGAAGAACGTTTTGATACGTCAGAATATGACGTCTACAGCCCCTTGATTCTGACGTATAAGGACGGTCCCCGCGTTGAAAGGGTTGAGGAATTTAGAAGATATAACGTAATTCAAAACACTTGATCATCAGTCATGAGAGAACAATCGCTGCAGCGTGACTGTGTGTAACATTTTATTTATTACAGAAGTTTGATTTATTTTTAATTAGATTAAGCTGTGCATTCGGCTAAAATTACAGTTTGATATATATATTTAAAATGCAATATTTAATTTGTGTAGTGTGTTATACATCCGACATTTAAACAATCATCTTTGATGCTACAAGATGCCACTAACTGGTTGCTTTTCAACATTTTCTAGGGGGAGGTAGTAAACCCCCCTCCCCGACATCGCTTCGCGATATCGCAACGATCGTAATTTTATCATTCTAGTGTGCCCCCTAAAACGTAATCTTGGATTCACCCCTGATTCCAATATTGGATCGGACACGGAGCCTGTAGCTGTTATATCTATTGTGACACAGGGTGCCTAACTAACCTGTAATGCAAAGCTGCTTATTCGAAAAGTGGGCAGTTACTGCATGCTGTTTTTGCACGACTGTAATAATGACCGTGATCAGTAAAAGCATAGTAACCAGTTACTTAAACAGTAACTACGCCAATGCATCATAAAATAGCCAAGCGAAAAAACTATACGGTGAAAATATAACAACAAATTCAGAAGGAATTGATGCAACAATAACAACAATTGCAGAAGGAATTGATGAAACAATAACAACAAATTCAGAAGGAATTTATGAAACAATAACAACAAATGCAGAAGGAATTGATGAAACAATAACAATAAATTCAGAAGGAATTGATGAAACAATAACAACAAATGCGGAAGGAATTGATGAAACAATAACAACAAATTCAGAAGGAATTGATGAAACAATAACAACAAATGCAGAAGGAATTGATGAAACAATAACAACGAATGCAGAAGGGATTGATGAAACAACAACAACAAATTTAGAAGGAATTGACGACACAACAACAGCAAATAACAGGAGGAATTTACGACACAAGGTACTTCCCTTCCAGTATGGGGACTGACTTTAGGCGTCAGAATGTAGACGTCAGATTCTGACGTATAAAGTCGAATCCTTTCACCGAAAGCGTAAAACAGTAAACCCATAACATATGTTTTCAAATGAAGCGGAAATAGCTAAATAAGACATTTATGATGATTTCGGGATTAATAGTATAGGCAAGTACTGATGTTTACCTTTACATGCAGTGATAATAATCTTCACCTGTTGATTATTAGAGCGAACATTTCAATTTCTGATGAAGATTTTTAAAATTCTGACTGCGTACGTTTAACGTAGGCCTACCCATAATCAAGGGTATCTTACCATGTACTATATATAAATAATCTATGCAAATAACATTGTTCATTGGTGCCACTGCGTCCCATAGCCACGATTTAAGAGGTATTTGCGGTTCAAATTTAATTATCACCAAGAAAGCAAAATTTTGCATCACAATTTGGCTAGTTGAAAAACACAGATCTGTTTTACTATATGACGGAAGTAAGACACAAATGAACTGACACTGTTTTACTGTAATCCAAATTGCTTACAAACTTCTGGTTCAACATTCTCTCTACTATAACTCATTAGTTGAAGATAATCTGACTTTAAGTCGTATTCTATATAATTTTCCAGAAAGTACCACTGGGCATAAAAATTGTACTGTAATGCATGTTATTAAGCATTATTACCACGTGTGATATGTTAAGATATAATATCATTTATTTTGACATGCTATATAGAGAACGTTTTTATTTTTGCTTACGACCTCCTGTTATAATAACAATAATAATAATAAAAATAATAATATACATTTATATGGCGCCATATCCAACCTTTGCTATTTGGCGCTACAAACAAAAGTGTGAATAAATATAATCATCTCTGAAAACTAATGTGAAAACTCATAGTCTCTCTACAATATGCACTACTGAACAAATGACTTGTGACGAGTCGCTTAAATTGATTAAGTGATTAAGTTTGTTATAGTTTCGCATGTGATATGGTGATTTGTTCCGAAGTAAGGGGGCAGCTTTATTAACCATATGTTTTTAATATTGTGGTAGGCACCACCAACATGTTTGGTGCGAAGTGGGTGGCATGGAGGAGAAGGGATGATAGATTCTTTAAGATAACGTGATGACAATCCATGTTACGCTTTGAAGCAAAGAATGAGAAGTTTATATTATATCCTTTGTCTGATTGGTAGCCGATGTGATTGTTTCAAATGAGGTGTCACGTGATCAAATTTCTTTCTTCGATTTATAATCCTTGAGCACTATTTCAAATTTGTTGTAGTTATAAACAATGGCTCAATTTATATTCCACTAATATTATTATACCACGATCTTCTGTCATATAAGCGTCAAAGTAGTATTTACAAGTATAGACCTGCCCATATTAGTTTGTAAAATTAATATATAGCGTTAATCATCGGAATACTTCATGGCCATTTTTATGTGTGCAATATAACTACATTGTTATAAACAAAAATAAATTTCAAAATGTAGTTGCAATGAACGTATTCTACCCTAGTACAGTCTGACCCTGATATCAATCGGTATGCGACGCCAACAGGAGTTGATGTGGTTGCACATGATGAGGCTTCGCTATAGGCTAGTGTGTCAACGCCATCCCGCATGCAGTACCATCATAAACCACAACGGCGGACACCCGAGGTCGGTGGTGGATGAGATTGTATTGTTCCTGATATTTCAGTGACATGTGAACAAATACTTCACTCCCACTTAGCCAAATCTGCCAGTTGTTGATATCTCTTTACCAAAGAGTCTAAAGCAGCACTTCGTTGAGGAGCTACACTGCACGATCCATATTGATAAATGTCACAATATAGTCGTAATACTTCCAGGCGAACAGTACACGTTGATCTTATGCTGGGTTAATGTCAGGCCACTGTCTGCGACGCCGGACCAACATTACCCCAGCATCTGGTTTGTTGTCCTTGATACTGCATTGCTCCCCTGCAGACATGAGACGCTAAATCTATGTTGATTTAATGTTGGTTTAATGTTGGGCCGGCGTCGCAGACGCTGGCCCAACATTAAAACAACATAGGGTGAACTTCTCTCGCTTGCTGAGCTTTAGATTGATGTTGATAGGAGACCAGAGTGGACATAAACCATGGGGTCCCTCTATTATATCTGACGTATATCTAAAACGGGATCCTACATGAGGGAACGAAGGCCAAACAATGAATAAACATGTTTCTGACGCAATCAATACCGGTAGGAAAGAATGACTGCTAATGATGATAACCTATCGCCATTCACAACTCCATTCACTCGTTCAGCGCCGGGACCGTCTTTATACGTCAGAATCTGACGTCTACAGACGTCAGATTCTGACGTTTAAAGACGATCCCCGCAATGAAAAAACTTAAATTGAAAAAACCCTTTGGTCTCCATGGTTTATACAAAAGTATCTCAGCGTTGTGAGGGTAAGGCTAGTTTGTACATGATTTATTCAGATTGTACAGCATTTTGTCGGAAAGAAAAAATAATGTTCCGCCATTTTCTGAATTTGTAGATTCTCAACATATCTTTAAAAAAATCAGGATCGCTGCATCAACGTTGAACCAGCGTCATTGACGTTCATTTAACGCTGATGCACCGTTGAATGAACGGCATTGGCGTTGCTTCAGCGTTGGATGATCAATCGGCATGGTGTACCCAGTGGGATATCTCTTATCTATCTATTATAGGCTGCTAGCTGGTATAGTGCCTATACGCCCTCCTAATCATGACATCTTTATTATCAAACGCTTTGATAGTTTGTACATGATTTATTCACATTGTGAACACATCTGTATCCGTGCAGCAGTTTTGAGGGAAACAAAAAAAATTGGTCCGCCATTTTTTTTGTGAGATCGGATTCAGTACATTTAAATTATGTGGAACACAGTATGCTGCCGATTTCGTTAAGACATGCTGTGGACCCTTAAATACACTTTCTTTAGTCTATGATCTGATTTGTCCATCACATTCATAGTTTTCAGGGAAAGTATCATATTGTTCTCACATCACCACCCTCTGTAGACCTGTCATGCAGATACTCTCTCTAACATGGTGTGATGCGTGATACTCTCTCTAACATGGTGTCCTGCTTTCTAATGAGCCGTCAACAAGCGCATATGACGACCATTCACAGTTTTCGCATATTCACATATGCTAAAAGTGTTCAATTGTTTTATTAGAAATTTTATGAATAGCTGTTGTACCACCTTGCGGGCGGGGGCCCTAGGGTAGTGGTTAGCACCGCTGCCTTTCACGCCAGCGTCCGGGGTTCGATTCCCGTTCTCGGCGGTTTGAAAGAAACAAAATTATTTCTTCCCCATCCACGTGTGAAAGTTAGTATTGTGGGGAGCCTCCGTGACCGAGAGGTAGCGTGCTCGGCCTCAGACCGCCAGGGCTCGAATTTCGAATCCTGTGTCTGGAGGACAGTGTCATCTCAATCATCTCACCATCCTCAGGAGGTTTTCCTGGCCCAGTTTAGCCTATATGTGCACAAAGGTGGCCTAAAGCCCGATTCATTTCATTTGTACCACCTTGCAAACACATGTACGAACTGTAATCGATTTGCTGTGTCTCTAAGGTGAAATAGACGCCTGCTCACTAGATATCGGCATGCAAATGAGACACTTTTGTTGATTTTATTTGAACATGGATAAACCTGCCGTGCCAAAAAATCGTCTGTATATACATTGTTGTCGAATACATCAAATCGATATCCCACCTGCTGAAATATTATCCTCCAAATCTACGCTATCCAGCAAAACATTAACTGAAATGGTCCTGCTTTCTAACTATTCCATTTGAGATATGTCATGCTGTTTAAGAGCAAGTGTCCTGCTTTTTAAGGAGCAAAGTGGTACAGTTGATATGGCAAATAAGTATTAATTGTCGAGTACTTTTACTATCTATATTAATCATTCGAAGGGGACAGCAGAGGTTCTATATCATGAGATGGCTTCTATTCGGGACAGCAGAGGTTCTGTATCATGAGATGGCTTCTATTCTGCCGTACAAAGCCTAAAGGCGGCATCTGCTTACTTGTAAAGTGATCAGATACTGACTTTTGGCTTTATAGAGTAGTAATGTGTTCTACTGGATATGTAAACGGTGATAAAATACACTTTAGAATAGTCTTCTTAACTTTATTAAATTGCAGATTTAAAAATAGGTTAGGTTAAGTTATATAGGTTTAGTCTATGATCGTGTAGGGCTATTAATGGGCCCGTCGTATCTTGGCCAATTTGTGCTTTTGTTATTTGGCCATATATATCACATGACAAAAATATTTTTATCTCGTTATAACGAGTTATAAGTTAACTTAATATAAGTCGCTATAACGATTGATAAGTCGTTGAATGGACTTAATTAAATCGTTATAACGACTTATAAATCGTTAAATTGACTTAGTATTGTCGTTAAATCGAGTTATCATATGTCGTTATAACGACTTATTAGTCGTTAAGTCGACTGAGGCTAAGTCATTATAACGACTTATAAGTCGTTAAATCGACTTAGTAAGCTATAAGTCGTTATAACGACTTATAAGTCGTTAAATCGACTTAGTATAGATCGCTATAATGACTTATAAGTCTTGTAAGTCGATATAACGACTTATACTTAGTCGATTTTACGATTTATACTAAGTCGATTTAACGACTTGAAGGTCGTTATAACGACTTATACTAAGTTGATTTAATGACTTATAGGTTAGGTCGTTATAGCGACTTAGTTTGAGTCGATTTAACGACTTATAATTCGTTATAACGAGATAAAATATTTTTGTCATTTCGTTTCAACGCTTCTGTATATATATGTGCTTGCGGCGTTTGTAAGTCAAAGTGGGGACAACTTCAATGTTGTGGCAGCTGTCGAGATGTTGGCCCAGTATTGAGACAGTGTTGGTTGAATTTCTGGTGTCAGCGTGTGTGTTAGTTTCGGCTACATGTGTTCCTGATGCTGGAGTTATAATTAATAAATATCACACACTCGCAACCCCTAGCAAAGTATACATAGGGGGCCTACTTACAGATAGGCCCATCTGTAGTATAGGCCTATTATGTGAAACTCAATAACCTTGACCTCCGATGTTTTCACTGAGCTCGCTAATACAATGAAATATCGGGAGGGGGGGTCTTACATAACAATATATTTACCGAGTAGTCATTCCGGTGAGGTCACTGCGTTCCACAGAATAACCATTTCTAGAGGGCAACCATTCAATCGCCGGGGGGGGGGGCGGGAGAGGTGGAGTATTTTAAAAATAAAACCCCGGACAGGCTCTTCATGAAATAAATAATATATTAAAAGATCTAGACTAGGCCTGATCAAAAAGTTAAAATTTTCAGCGTGCCACCAAGCCACAACCAGTTGAAATTAGGGGCAGATAGATAATCCAGCCCCCCCCCCCCAGGAGATTAAATAGCCCCCCTCTCTTAACAGTTATTTTGATTATAAATATATGATTTATTTAACAGCCAATAGACGTCCATTCACCCTGCAGGTCTATTGGTAGGCATATGTTTGGGGCTGTTGTAGCCTATACCTGTTGAATCTATAAGCCTACACACATGTTGTTTTTAAAATAGGCATAATGCCTAGTTAGGTTATGACGAGACTGATATTGAAAGGTTATAAAGATACAAAATAAAACGTGAAAGTTCATGTAGAGAAATAGGTTTAGCTTCAATGATTCATAATATTTACTTTTGATGGACTCCTTTCTTTAGGATGTTGGTTATGATGCGCATGCGGGAGGGTTTACATCATGTGCTCAACGATCCAGTCGATTTAATTTACACCCCAGTGATATTTAGTTTAATTGTATGTATTTTACACAATACTGGTTGCCGCCCCGTGTGCGCATCAGTTGTTGGAGTATTATTATACATGTAATGATGATTTACAACCTTTTTCAAATTGTCAATACTTAACTGCAACAGTTATATCGTGATATTGTTGTATTGTGCAGATCGCTTAGAAAGCAGGACATACTTGCTCAATTTATTGTTAAAATAAATAAATAAAGACTAGGCCTGATCAAAAAGTTAAAATTTTCAGCGTGCCACCAAGCCACAACCAGTTGAAATTAGGGGCAGATAGATAATCCAGCCCCCCCCCCCCAGGAGATTAAATAGCCCCCCTCTCTTAACAGTTATTTTGATTATAAATATATGATTTATTTAACAGCCAATAGACGTCCATTCACCCTGCAGGTCTATTGGTAGGCATATGTTTGGGGCTGTTGTAGCCTATACCTGTTGAATCTATAAGCCTACACACATGTTGTTTTTAAAATAGGCATAATGCCTAGTTAGGTTATGACGAGACTGATATTGAAAGGTTATAAAGATACAAAATAAAACGTGAAAGTTCATGTAGAGAAATAGGTTTAGCTTCAATGATTCATAATATTTACTTTTGATGGACTCCTTTCTTTAGGATGTTGGTTATGATGCGCATGCGGGAGGGTTTACATCATGTGCTCAACGATCCAGTCGATTTAATTTACACCCCAGTGATATTTAGTTTAATTGTATGTATTTTACACAATACTGGTTGCCGCCCCGTGTGCGCATCAGTTGTTGGAGTATTATTATACATGTAATGATGATTTACAACCTTTTTCAAATTGTCAATACTTAACTGCAACAGTTATATCGTGATATTGTTGTATTGTGCAGATCGCTTAGAAAGCAGGACATACTTGCTCAATTTATTGTTAAAAAAAGGACAATGATGGATAGAAAGCAGGACACTTTCTTATAATACTTTGCTGGATATCGTAGATCTGGATGATAATATTTGAGCAGGTTTGATATCGATTTGATGTATTGTGCAATAATGTATTTTCAGACGATTTTTTGATGCGGCAGGCTTATACGTGTTGAAATAAAGTCAACAAAAGTGTCAATTTTCATGCCGATATTTCGTGAGCAAGCGCCTATTTCACCTTATGAACACACCAACTCAATTTGAATTCGTACATGTGTTTGCAAGGTGGTACAACAGCTATTCATTAAATATCTAATAAAAAAATTGAAAAGTTTTAGCATATGTAATTATGCGAAAACTGTGAATTTATGTTTGTCATATGCGCTTGTTGACGGCTCATTAGAAAGCAGGACACCATGTTAGAGAGAGTATCACGCATGACACCATGTTAGAGAGAGTATCTGCATGACATGTCTACAGAGGGTGATCACTCCAGCAAACACAAAACATTTGTATTGCATTTATACAACGTCGGCCCAACGTCTTCGATGTTGGTCCAACATTGTATAAATATTATATAAATGTTTTGTATTTGCTGGGACAATACTCCACCATATAGATGAATACTTGGTGAAGGGGTATTCTGTTACAATACCTTGAGTAATGGATCACGTTATTTACAGATATTTGTTTGACATCCCGTCCATAAAAATGTTACATGCCTTCTTTATACTTTTTCCCGCCCATTTTCTGTGAGATGTCATGGATCTAGAATCCTGGAAGTATAACAATGCATGCCCACTTGTTGTCAATAGGCGTGCTACGTTTTGTGATCCGTCAAACATAATATGTTGACAAGATGCTGGCTTAGTGCTGGAATCAGCGTCATAGAATCAAACCAACCTCGGGGAATATATAACTATATATAATATCCAACGACCAGAGTAAAGTCATAAACTTTGTTTATGAGTGAGAGTGAGAGTTATCCTTGACTAATTTACAGTGGCACATTTTGTCCCATCCCATGATCAGCTAATAACTGTCACTGTTATTTAAATATGAGAGGTATATCATACTGAGGCTCAACAGTGTAAATAAACTGATCATAATACAATGACAAAAAGTGTAATAAATAGGTGCAAGCAAACTGTATATTTCACTAGGAAGGAGAGATATACGGCACAATCAGTAGATGAGAGAAATAAATTGACGAAATAACCTCAAGTTGCTTGATCCATTGCCGAGGCCTAAATATGAAATAACTAGGAAGACGTTATTATTCATTGTTTACTGCTTATAGTTAGTTACGTTAAGAAAACTCTTTTGTGGTAATCACTTTCTAATTATCATCAAATACCGTTTGTTACAGGGATACGGACACATCTCTAATGCCGTAATTCTCTCAGCTTTTCCTGGTAAATCAGCTGCAAACGTCAGGTTGACATCTGTAGCCTACGTCTGTGATATCAGGAATTCTGCAGATAATTTATTTCCTTAGTCGTGTGGTGTGACCAAAGGTGTCGTTTAGGCCAAGATATTCCAATCATTTATTGTAGGCATACATCAGTGTCAGATCGGCCATGCTCAGAACAGCACCAGACCCTCTGTGACTTTCCACATATTCTATCAACTCATTGAAGGCATGTGATATATGCACAGATCCCGATGACGAACATCCGACCCGGCTAGGATTCGAACTCAGTACCTCTGCGGAATGACAAATATAGTATAAGCTCCAATTCAATGTATCCTGTTTCTGTAATATAGAATTGATACATTTATTAATCTTATGTATATGGAATCTTAGGCACATGATACTATTTAGTTCAAAATACTAACACAATATAGCCATACCAAGATGCCATTTGTATTAGGACAAGTCATAAATGCAAAATTACAAATCATCAAAATAATCGCATTTGTCAGTCATGTTACTGCAACTGGAGAGGTACATTCATTATGTAATGCACAGTTGTATCTACAAAAGTAAGCCTCAAAAACAAAAAATAGCAAACCAGCCTAATGCTATGTATATGAATATAGTAGGTTTCCCGCATAAGGAAAGTAGCTAAATGAATGTATCCCCTATGTGTTTAGAATAGTCTGCTTAAAACATACTATAGGTGCTACCTTATTAGATGAGAAGGTCCAGATGTTCCCTAAATGTCAAAATAATATACAAATCAATATTTCTCATGTGTTTCGGGCTGAATTTGTGTAAAAGCGATACATATTCATTTTGTCAGCTAATTAGCATAAATTACACTAATTACGGCTAACTAGACAACGAGACAAATTGTCTCTTTGGATGAAAAGTATTACTTTGATCTAGAGAACAACCATGCTAAGGATCATGCTTGCCCTAAAAAGTCCAGTGCGCATGCTCTTAGCATGTCCACTAAAGGTTTCATTTTGATGAGACGTGTTCTATTAGTGGTTGTCATCCAGGCAGCTCATATTATCAGGTGAACAGCCTCAGGCCTGTGACATGTCCTCAGCATGTACGGGGCGTTGACCCAGTGTTATTTTACTGTTGGCCCAACGTCTGCGACGCTAGACCAACAGTAAAACAACACTGGACCAACGTCCCGTGATTTCTGTGATGTATCATTATATTCTCACGTTCCTGATGCTAGGATCCCACACCAGGTGTCACACAAGTGGCACTCACAGTAATGACAATGTCAGAGATTACATACGCTGGAAAGCTCGGAAAACACGGGACGTTCACCCAGTGTTGGCTCGATGTTGGGCTGGCGGCACAGACGATCTACCAACATTAAAACAACATTGCGTCAACGTCTCGTGTTTACTGCAAACACACTCCGGTGACAGAACGATTGTCACGCCATCTCATCAGAAAATATTAATATTAAATCGTTGTTTCTCCTTTTTTGCCACACTAGACGAGATTGCTGATGTCAATCTCTTTCTAACGTGAAAATAAAATAGAAGTGAATATGGCATAATACCCATTATTATGTTATCATCAGGGACGTTTTTTACATGGATGCTGATCTTTGTGAATGATACCCGTGTCAAACGTATGCCGATACCGTGTTTTACAACAAGCCCCTCGAGACTCGTGTCAAACAGCCTCCTAATTACGAGACGTTGGCTTACTGTTTGTCCACCGTCTACGATGGTTGTCC
>OZ024908.1:30679172-30724172 GCA_964017125.1 Flabesymbios commensalis
GAAATAAGTGACCTGCACCAGGATACTTCTCAGTGTTTTTATCCCTGGTGTTCCAGAATGGTGGTCACATTGTATTTTGAATACATAATGTATTTATCATTCTGAATGTTAACCCTATTTTTATGTGAATGCTGAATAAATCTATCTATCTATCCATAACCTGTTCTTGACTCATGGTTATTACGTCGACAACCGAAACGGGGCCCGAGTGTTTAAATACCTCGGCCACAGTTACATAACCCAAGTCTGCACGAGGTCAGCTAAGATGTGTGACCATTTGATGCACTAATTGATTTGGGAATACTGAACTTGGTTTGAATGAGAAAATGATAAATTTTCCACGACTTATTAATTAGCATCCTGCGCTGAACACAACTATCGCCATACTGCACACAGCCATCCTAAACTTTCGGTATACATCTTCACACCCGTTGAGTATGCATTGATGCAGAAAGCTGTTATGTCGTTATGGCCGTCAATTAAAAACGCTTCAATATGGTAAGAACCACCGAGGAGTGTGTATATGCCAAGTCAAGTGATATTACATTCAGAGAACTATTTTTTAATTTGCAACCGCTTTTTGCTACTAGCGAATGCGGTATATTAAAAATATTTCACAAGTATTTCAAAGGATAACAAAGGATACACAATATTGTTGATATCAGTGAAATGATGGCTTCCTCTGTGATCGAGGCTTTGGCTCCCATATATTTAAAACGAACAAAGGTAAGTGCTGTCATGGCTGTATATTTAAGACTAATACATTTTCTATATTTTCATCCCATTGTTCCATTTGCGTATCTTCTCAGCAGCAAGTCTTGACACAGCGAGCTGCGACCTCAGGAGTAGCCAGCCTTGCGGGGGAAGATGCATTCGCGCTTCTCCTTTGTTTTGGCGTGTTTCCATTTGACAGTTTTAACTGATATAATAGACTGACCAAATTGATGACTGCTGAGATTTCTTTTTTCGGCCCCTATAGATTTAACTTTAATATCACATGACAATGCGGTAACTTTAAATCACTTTGAAAGATATACCTTCTTGTCAAAGAAAGTTTTATCATTAAAGTTGTATTCTCGGGACCCCATGTCCCGCGTTTTTTTACAGCTGACTACAGACCTTTAATTGAAAATATAAAAGTCTGCTGTCAAATCTTTGTCATTTCAAAATGTTTCAGATTTCCCTAATGCTATGCCTTGCTGCAGTCATCGTCGCTTCAGTTCTCTACTCAAGACAGGTTATTCTAAGTATAAACCCGTCGTCTTCTTCGCATCTTCTCACATTTCACATTGAAGGTATGTAGGCAGGTTGATCACAAGATTATTAAAATGTGCTTATTGAATGTGCTAATATGGATGTATAATTGTTGCAGAAAATATTATTGGGAAATAGTTTATGTGTATTTAAACATAATGCATACATTTTAACCGATAGAGCAATTCAATACTAGAAGTCAACAATTGCCATAACCATTCAATTGTTGTCATTTGGGTTTAGCATTGCCCAACATTACGTTTGACATATGTTCATCTCAGCGTTGCGTACGACGTTGCCAGGTATTAATTGAGCAGATATATAAAATATATATATAAATATATATATCATATATATTAATTAATTGATTTAATGGGTGAATATACAATTTAAGGGGTCTTTCAATCTGTATTTTTGAAAAAAAAATAAGTCGCTTCAAATTATATATACTAGGGTCAGATATTGAGGGTAGGGTCTATGTGATACACATTTAAAATATCAGAGCTTAATCTCAAACAGATTTCAAAAAAATATGTGTTCTTGTGAAGGACCGTAAAAATAAAATGTCAACTCAGCAACGAATTATATATATATATATTTAATCATTTTAAAATTTTAAAGATCATAAATTGGTCTGTATGATAGTTTATTGATATGGTAGTAGTTATAACACTTTTTGAAATAAAAATTGCTAAGACAGAACAGTGATTTTATTGTGAAATTATATAGTTGCTGAGTTGACATTATCGTTTCTGAGTTGATAAAGCACGATAATTGCACATAAAAGGCATGTTTTAAGCGCATCTACGAGATCTCTAAACACTTGAGCTTCATTTTCTTAAAAAAAATTGGTTCATCATCATAAAGACAAAAAAGAAATGGGATCATAACAAGCCTAATTTAAAAATGTATTTCGGAGGCCATTGTACAATACATACATGCCAATATAATGAGGGTAAATTTGATTTAGAAATTTAACTAAGTGTTATTTGTAGTTTTATTTATGTAAGCAACTTCTAAAATACTCTCTCACTCTAATTCAATCAAAAGCAGCTTCTTTTCAACTGCATTTCACATTGACGGAGTTAAAATTTCAGTTTTAATTACAAAAAGGGGGACAGAAAGCAGAATTCAGTAAACTCAGCAACGTTTTTGTTTTCAACTCAGAAACGTTTTTTCATTGTTGTAAAAATGTCTACATAAGCGAATACTCTCTCAGTCTAATTTAATTAAAAACATATTTTTAAATTTCATTTTACATTTATAGAGTTACGTTATTAGTCTTATTTACATTAGTGAGACAGAAAGCTAAATTTGGTCAACTCAGCAACGTTTCTGAGTTGAGTGATCAACTCATAAACGTTGCTGAGTTGATCGAAATAATAATGTTGCTGAGTTGAATACGGTCAACATAAAACGATCTTTAATGTATTTAAAATAGATGTATCATTGCCCACCGATACGGTAGGGGGTTGGCCATCATTATCAAGCACTTTGTTCAGTTTAACATGTTTTCAATGATTTTTTGCTAAATTATGAGCGTTTCTGAGTTGACACAGAAATTGAATACGCTTTAGGGGTGATTGTTTTGGTTATAAAATAGCAGTTCAGATTGAATGTTTACAAATATTTCACCTACCTCAAAATATTGGGACTTTGCAGCTGTCTCTGCATATGTCAAAGTAATTGAATGGTATCACACCACAATTTAAGGAGTGTAGATAACACTGGCGTTGTTGAGTTGACCGGTTTGCGTGAGACAGCTAAAAAGCCTCAGTAAATGTATCCTTGGCAACTTTTTATATTGAGTTCATGTCTGTATATGAATAAATTCCGTTGAACATAACAATTGCGCTACAAAATAACTCGGGGTTAAGTTATTTCCAAGAGATCTTCCATGGTAAAACAGTCTATGTTTCAGGTGTTAGATATTGGGAGACATTGCATTTGTGTGCAAATTCGTGTATTTTAGCACATTGCATGTTGAATAAAAAAATATTCGTCAGAGATATTGAATTATTTTTTGTTCTCAGTTTATCGTATTGCCCATAGCACAATATTTTAAAAATTCGGACCCACACAATGCATAAATTCGCTCAGAAAAGCCAAAAGACATCAAATGACCCTTAAATTGTATATTCACCCTAATATCCATACACAATACATGTATATATGTACAAATGAATACATTTGAGTTCATTAAACAAATTGTACAATATGGCAGGTTAACTGAGAACATGTAATATGCCTATACCAGCTCAGAAAATTTTGAAATCATAATATTGAAATATGTTAAAAAAGTAATAAATAATAAAAAATGTTTTAACGTAGAGCACCAAGATTAGGCCTATGCAAACAGAAGTGACAACTACATGTATATACCCCTGACCAGTTACATACATTATCTGTATCAAAATAAGTAACAAGGTTATCGTAATGCATTAAAAGGTTACGTTTAAAACTGTAAAGAGAATCGGCGTCCCTCAATTGCCGCGGGAGGGCGTCTACAGTGGAACAATTATGTTAAAGAAACTTCTTTTAAAACACTATGATCTAGATGCAGTTTTGTACTCTTTTGGTGGAAATTTTCCGGAAAGAGATGATCTAGTGAAAAATCAGAATTATTGGTGATGAGAAGGTACCAGCAAAGACGATACATTGACCCAACGCCAGATTAATGTTGGCATTGCGTCAATATCTCGTCTTTGCTTGCTAAAGGGTAAAGCTCAATGAGACTATCAGTTCTGTTTATCACATAGTCGAATCATTCCAGGTCTGTCAACAGCAGATAATGAATTTCGGCTTTTATTGAAAAGAATATTTAGGCCTGAAAGTGCCGAAATATTTGTATATCATGTATATAAACCATGGCTGGTCCAGCCTTATGGAACGCTCTTCCTGTGCCCATACGTAAAGCCCAAACAATTTTAACATTCCGGAAATTACTCAAGTCTCACCTATTTGATTTCAGTAGTGTTGGGAGCCTCCGTGACCGAGAGGTAGCGTGCTCGGCCTTAGACCTCCAGGGTTTGAATTTCGAATCATGTGTCTGAAGGGCAGTGTCATCTTACTCAACCCACCATCCTCAGGAGGTTCTCCTGACACAATTTAGCCTGTATGTGCACAAAAGTTGGCTAAAGCCCGATTCATTGCATTTGTTTCCTCAGTGGACCGGTTTGCTGTTGACTTACCGGCTTTGACCAGGACTATCAAAAAATGTCCATGCTAAGGATTCGCGCGCCTCTGGGCTCGGTCCGATGAGAAAATTCAGGGGCTATGTAAGTTGTATTTATTGATTGGAGACTAAAACGGTTTTTCTAATTTGAAATCATCATAAAAGTCTTAGTGAGCTCTTTGTGCTTCTTTGGAATATCACTGTTATGGGTCAACGGTCATTAGAAATAGTTCTACTCTTACAGTGCGGGGATTGACCTCGCGCTGTAAGGGTCAATCGAGTTATATTTTAGCAGCAGAAAACGTTGATGCTGGTTCACCAGGGTAAGTGTCGATTTGATGACAAGCATGAGCAAAAACCTGATTGGATTATTTGCTTGAGGGAAATTGAACAATGTTATAAATTATAACAAGCCAGTTGGGTTGATCTAAAATATAGGCCTATATTTAACTAATGTTTCAGATATTACTAGTAAACAATTGAGGATGAAACAAAGAGTCCGGGAAGTATGTCAACGTATCCGTGCTGGATACTACGTGACTGGACCTACAGCTGAGGCCAGCGTGAGTAAACTAAAAGCCAAGGTGGATCATTACCATCAGGTGGTTTACTGTAAAATATCTAAGGCGGGGTCGACAAGCTGGCTGAATTTTTTCAAAATACTATTTCGTAGAGAATCTGATGCGAGGAAACAATGGTTTAATGCTTCACGACTGCCATCGCTTCAACAATATGATAAGTAAGTGGTATTTGTGGCACCCTTCTATTTTCCTATTATATGACATAAACCCAGTAAGAAAAAAACATTTGTATAACATTTATACAACGCCTGTCCTACATAGTTAGCAAAATCTCACCCTCTACATGTTACGGGTTAACAAGCAATGCCTCTCTGAACCGTGAGACCGAGCGTCATATGTGACACGCCATGATTTAACCCCTATCACCGCCCTCGAAATACATTTTAATTGACTTTACCTAACTTACTGACCTTTTATGAAGCCACTCAGCTTATTTTGAAACATTCGCTCAGTTATTTATCGTGTAAGAGCATTTTTAAAACACCTCCCGAAACATATTTCGGCCTTTTTAACCATTTGTGACGATTTGAGTGCTGCGTGGCGAGGTCCTTCTAACTAGTCCTACATTGTATAAATGTTTTACAAATGGTTTCGTGTTTACTGAGTAGAGCATTCAAAACACTGTTTTCTAAAAATGTTATTTGGCTTATATTTGGCTAACAACAATGACAGGAGTTTACAGATGTTTGTCGTCAAACGCAACACAATTATACAACATTTAGACAATGTGAACCCAACATCTTCGGCGTTGGCCCAACCTTGTACAAATGTTATACAAATGTTTTGCGTTTACTGGGTACGCTATATTTATATTTTCGTTTTTAATTACTTATGTTAATATTTTTTTATTATCCGTCATCATTATTATTTGTTTTTCAAAAGGACCCCTAAAACCCCATTCATTTCATTTCAAGGCAGATCTGACATTGGATAGCCTAGACTATAATAATTTTAATTTGTTGGCTGGGGCGTGGAGTCAAATGTGTTTTTTATGCCGTAGGCTATGTTGATCTTCTTGGGCAGTTTTCACATTAATAGCTCTCATAACATGTCATATTATCACAGTGACACCTATCACTAAAGCTTATGAACGGCTGCTCTACAAAACAAATCCTGTAGAATCTTAATATAATTCTTTCACCACTAAGCATGGATCATGACTAAAATATTATTTAATCTGTTTTATCGGCAGGTTAAAGCACAGTTATTGGGAATGAAAAGAGTGTTTGCACAGCAAAATTTGCAAATGATTCGTCTCAATTCAAACAATTCTAATTAATTTGCACCCTCTTGTAGCTGTTAGTCGCGGTAGTGAGACACACCATCAAATGGGTGGAAATTTAACCCTTTAACCGCCAAATTATTCAATCTAAATGTTCACCCACTTGAAGTTGTGTCTCGCTGACGCGATCCACAACTTCAAGTGAGTGACAATTATTCAGATTTGACAAAACGGAGGTCAACTCTTTTCAAATCTTGCCGGTTGATGGCACATTTTATCTTTAACATATATAATATGTGGTACTTATTGCTCTAATAAAAAATGAAAACCCGAATATATGCGGCACCGGCGGTTAAAGGGTCAAATAAGATAACTCAGCAGGTAAAGTGTTAATGTGTTGAATTGCTAATAAACAGCAGCCATTTTGTTTCGGTGTCGAAACTTGGATTAATATGACAAACGTCTGAAAGGCGTTTGCGAGCTCCTCAATACTATAATTACAGCAGTAGGGTACCTATTATTTCCGGTTCTTTTTATTTAAAACATACACTAAGCATTATCCAACCAAGACAATGATATGTGACACAATCCTAGTAAACACACAAAGCATTAGCATAACATTTATACAACGTCGGCCCAACGTCTTCGGCGTTGGGCCAACATTGTTTAAATATTATACAAATGTTTTGATGTAAAGATGATGTTACCCGTCTACCTGACGTTTGCTTGCAGATATGAGCGACATTTGAATGTTGGAGTCAGTCAGTTGTCCACGGGAGCCGTGGCACATCTTGAAGATGGAGAGGGATTTCTAATTGATCAACATAAGAATTATTTCAAATATATGATTGCACGCCACCCTTTGGAGCGACTCGGATCAGCCTTCACCTATTTTAGGAGCAATCACGTACTCAGGCGGCCTATCGCGAAGAAAATGCTGCTAAGACGCTCTCATGTATAGCTTTATTTTTTATCTGTATTTTTCAATGCTGGTGTCGCCGTTTTAGCGCACCCTCCTTTCAGCATACCAGGGGGCGATGGGTTCGTTGAAACCGGTTTTACCTTACCGGTGGGGGGGGGGGGCGTACGTTGAAACTAGTTTCAAAGACCAGGTAAGCTGGAACTAGAAAAATGCCAGTTGGCGACGCTGGCCCAACTTTAAAGCGACATTGGTCTGAGTGAGCTTGTACTCTGTGGACACACCGCCACCAACCACTGCCAACTGAAGGCTCTGCCCTTTTAGCGCGGGTTCCGAGAAAACTCGGGGCAAAAAATTGTCCCGCTATCACAGGATCCGCGATATCTCGGGGGCAGAGTGTTTTTTTTCAGTATTTTTGTCTGTAAAATCAATGTGGTCTGGCAACCCTGGTGGTAACCTTGTTCAGGCTGATAAAAGTTTGTTTCTCTTTTGATTGTTCATGGGCAGCGCACCCCATAATAATATCTGGGCGGAATTACAGCTTTCATCCTTAAAAGATTCTTTTAGAATGAAAGATGGCCGCCATGAAATCAGAACAATCATCATAACTTTCTCTATAATTGAGATAGAGACGTGTTTTTTTCATCAAACTATATATATTTTTGTCATCAAGGAATACAAGTAAACAAACGATATATTTTTTTTGCATCATTATCTTGCTTAAAATAGGCCTACTACATTAACACTTAGATGACAGATATCGCAGGAGTGCTTATTGCTTAGTTGCACACCTATTCATTACGCATTTAATAACAATAAACTGATAAACGTGACATTTCACATGACTTTGATATAACCTTCACGTTTCTTTTGGGCGGTATCAATGCAGTAAAGCACATTACCTCAGCCCATGTCAGCCTTCATACCCAATTATGTCTCAATCTATTGCGATGGAAGCCCAAGCTGATGCTACACGCTAATGCATAATTGTAATTTCGCTTGTTCAATTAAACCTTGAGGAAAGGGGTGTAATAAGGGCAAACATGGGGGTATAAGTACCCCCACAATATAAGCACTGCCCTTAATTTTCTAAAAATATGTGTTTAAATGATACCCGACCAAGAATGTGTCACCATCAGTCCTTTCCAGTAGATGATGTGACCTTGAAATGACCTTGGTGTCAGGCACCAGTAAAGCACAACTCCTTCCCATGTTATTATTTGCTCATAGACCAAGATCCTGCTGGTGTCTTCAGACAAATCTGACATAACAAAATATTCTGATTTTGTTGCAACCCCCTCCCCTGGAATTCAGCGGTGAGAATGCAAATGTGCCCAGGAGTTCAGCGTTAAATGGTTATACGTTACAACAATCACTGAATGTCAAAAGCTTTGTGTGAATTATATGGTGGGTGGCGGGAAATAGTGATTTGGTCGGGGCGTTCGTTCAACCACGGACGAAGCCTAAAAACCCTTATTCTATTATAGTATAGATAAAATAGATAATTTTTTTGTTGCGTTACAGTACACATGGTACATGCCGTGTTTGTATGATTCCTCGTGATGTTACTTTGTCCTGCGTGCTTTTATCACCTCGCTCTTGCCTGTATGCTGCTTCGTCTATTTAATCACTAGTAGGTTATCACATGATTTGACCTGGCCCAGGTATTAGTCTTTACAAGTTCCCAAAATGTTTACACGTATTCAGGTATTAAGATTAAAAGGATAAAATCTCCTTTGCATTTGGTTCCAAAATGAGGTGGTTCATACTCAATATGACTAGGTTATTAGTGCGGCAGCAGAGGGACCAGATTTTAACTTATTTAAAAACATTTTAATATTTTTTTATTGCAACGTAGGTAGACCGGAGAAAACGGCACATATGAACAAATATTTTAGTATTTTTGAGAATGTTCGAGATATCTGGCTCAATCCTTTTCTCTAGAAAAACATTCTCTTTAGGTAAAACATTATAATTATTGTTATAAAAACCCTATGGAATCAATTTTAGCAACAATTTGTTAGTAATAGCCTGCGCTATTTTTATCCGGCTATTTGGGGTAAGATGAAACTATGTTAGAGGTGAGGTGATCGCTTCTACAAACTGTATTTAGCAATTCTATTTTGAAATCATTTTCAACACAAATTCAGTCTCTTTGTGTTTGCTAAACGTCCGCCTGGTTTAATATGTCATTATTAATAAGACAGTGTTATTCTTTTTTTATGTTGAATTTTAATCGCTGGGTACTAGGTGGTTAACATGGTTAACGTGAGATAACTTTTGAACTCGTATGCAAATGTAACATTTTGCCTAAGCCTAGCTGTTATATGTATACCAGTTTTTTATTCATGTTGTTAACGTCAGTCCGTATTTTATTTTAATTTTCATAGTATGTCTGATAAAACCGTTGCTATATGATAACATTTCTTGTATTAGCAGAAGGCTACGTGGATGCGAAACCCAGACAGACAAGCCGGTTTTACAGAATTTCTCCATTATGTAGTGAGTGAATTTACATTTCCCATTAATATTAACATTTACATTTCTTGTATTAGCAGAAGGCTACGTGGATGCGAAACCCAGACAGACAAGCCGGTTTTACAGAATTTCTCCATTATGTAGTGAGTGAATTTACATTTCCCATTAATATTATCTACAATATGTCTCTCATAATTTAATGTATTTTTGTTTCTAATTCGTGGTTATTTTAAATAGTCATTACATATTACAATAATCTTTAAATTTTACCGTTTGTATTTATTTTCAGGCTCGTCCAGACGTAGACTTGAGTGGTCCTGATAATCACTTCCTTGGTTTTCAGGTATTATTTCTGCTAATTACATTGACACAAATAAAGCACTGTTTTAAATATGTATAATTATGTAGTTACACGGTACAATAACCTCAACACCTTTCAACCATTTACCAGCTAATTTAACTGATTATAGGCATAAAAAGGTGACGGTGTTGCACAGTCTTGTCAATAAAGAACACCCTAGTTATTATCAGAGAAGTGGATTCTGTGTTATTATGAAAGAGTGGCATCTTGGAATCATCATAAGCATGAAAGTGTATGGCGTATAATTGATGTCAAGATTCTAAAATGCTAAATGGGATTTAGTTTTTAATATTGTGATATGGCATTGTGCTATATAGTATTGCAATATGCTACGTAATTTCCATTGTGGCAGTGTCATTATGCTTGTTTTTATCGCATTGTGCCACGTGTCTTATTCTAAGTTACAGTGTATCAAATGACAACTTGTTTATTAATCCAATGGCTGAGGGGGGTTCTGTGTGCATTTTTAGATAAAATTTGTTTAGGGGACCACCCCAGGAGTAAAAAAAACTTGGGTAGACATGCTGGATCATCGTAGCAGCTCAGGAAAACGATTTCAAAATGGCCGCCAGAAGCCATTCTGAAAAACCTATTATGTCAATATCTTTTGCACTAGTTGGCCAATTTTGATGATCAAAATGTCCAGTAGGGGGTTTTCCAGGGTGCTGAATCGATTGGAAAGGGTTTTAATATGACCTGAAGTAAGGATCATGCAAAATTCAAAATGGCCGCCATTTTTACTTTAGCAAATTCTATTTTTAATAATATCTTGATTATTAATTGACACAGGTGGCCCATGGGCCAGAATTGGTCACCATGCACCCCCACCACTCTTGATTTTGCTCAGGGGCTTCCTGGGAATGTTGTTAGTGCTGTTAACTTTGTAGCGCGATATTTTGTAAAATTAGTGGTTCATTCCTATATGGCGAAAAAATCCAAGATGGCGACCGGTGAAAATAATTTAATGACAAAATCCGAATGTTTATATTGAAAACAAAATTTGTTGACATGTCATAGTAATGAAGACAGGTATGGTTATAATGCATACATGTAGCTTTGTGTCTCTCATGGTCTAGTATATTATGCAGTTTAGTTATCGTCCAGAAATACGTAATTTGATATTGATATTCTAAGTTGCAATTTACCGATATATCGAGTTCTACTTCACATAGAATCACAATTCTAGTGTTTACACCTATGTCTTCTGGGGTCAACGAATCGCGTGAAATTACTTAAAACATAGGGCCTACTGGAGCAATACCATAGGGCAAATTTGAAATATTCTATGGCATTTCTGTATGGCAAACTGGAGAATAGCTGACATGACTATATATATATTTTTTGACAAAATCACAATGTTTATATATTGAAAAGCAAATTATTTTGCTGAATTTGTATAAAAAGTTAGTATAGGACTGATATGAGGACATGCATGGTTATTGAATATAGTTTTGTGTCTCTGAACTTGTACATTGCGTGCAGTTACCAGCCTAAAATCCAGAAATGAGTATTGATATCCTTCATTGGATATTTAGCCGGACCAACATCTCGAGTTGCAATATAAATATAATCACAATTCTGGTGTATATACCTATGTTTTCTGGGTTAACGATTCAAATGAAAAAAAAACATACTGGAACATTATTATGACGGATTTGAATAAAATTAAAGATGGCCACCGACGAAATGTTCTTTGTTATTGTATTGAGAACATCCACATGGTTAGAAAACACTCCTTCGTGTATTTGAAAATATATAATGTTACCCCCTTACCAACCTGTCATAAAATTTGAGTCGTGATACACAATTTTCATAATCTAATGTGGGCAATACCCCCAGTTATAATTGACATAGGCTATAGAATCATATTCGAGCTGTCTACCGTTACACCTTCGTATCCGGGTCACTGGGAAAATGAAACCACTTATTTACATAATGGGATTATCCTTTAATATTATGGGGCAAACTCTGTTATGAACTAGATGTTCTGGATGACCATGCGCAGATGGCAAACCTTGCTGGAGAAGGAACGCGAAAAACAACACGAATCAATATGAAATACCGTATTTATTCTAATAAACGCCTGTGGGGTGTCAATTAGAATAACTCCTGAGATTACATGGGGATGGGCTCTTGTTAGAGTAGTTTTTATATAGTAATATAGTGTACATGATCGCAGGTTTTATTTAAAAACAACAACAGGGATATATATGCACACCTCAACATAAGCATCTGATAGTTAATTATCACATTACATGTGTAGCAGGGCACATGCGCATAGTGCAACAGTGAATCTGCATCTGTGATATACTTCTCTTTAATGATTCTGATAGTCAAACATCCTATTTTTTCACCCGTATTTAATTCTCAGCTTTCACAGATTATTGAAGGTAGGCCTGCCTATGTTGTTACAATGTGTAAGCACTTGCGATTTGAAAGTATTGTGCTGGGAATACCTTCGCCACCTTACTCATACTGATAAATTTACTTTACTTTACTGTACATTCAACAGACAAAGAAATGATTAGTAAGTAACTATTATGAATTATCATATCCATACTTCTTCTCCATGGTAAATTGACAATAAATGATAACCTGTGGTACTGAGCTTTTTTGTTTTTTTTTGCTTTTTTGAGCTTTTTTTGCATTATAGTCCGAGTGCACTAGAAAAAGACTTCACAGCACAATACTCCACATCACTCGCAGATTTCCATGTGTTCACATAATGTGACACCACCAGTGCATTGAAATGACAAAACTGCTTCAGCACATTTATCGTGCTATTTATCAGATGGAAGAGTGTGCATATTGCTGTAATCATGCATCTATGTATTAAGTCTTGCTGTTGTTAAATTAGATGTCCCTTCACCAAAAGACTGCACATATAGAGCCTCCTTCGTTCACAGACAGCTTTGTTAGCCCCATCCCCCCCCCCCCCACGTGTTGTAACATAGGATAACTAGAGACATAGATCAGTTATATTAACATGCCTCTATATTTATAACATCAAATATTTCATTTGTGCATTTTTTCACACAAATGGAATGACAATAGGGACATATTATAAGATTTCAAATGTCAGCTATATATGACATTTTAAAGACACGTATTGATGTTTTTCTAAAAATGCATGTCTTCAGTACCACAAGAAATATTATATATATATTTCCATGACAATGCTAATATAAAAATAATCCACATAGACATTGTGATTCGAAAATCATTGGTTGGAATCCATCGTGGATTCTTTCAAATGTACCTTATGGTATTGCTCTAGTATGTTTTTTTAATTTGTTACAGTCGATTTGTTGCCCCAAAAACATGAAACCCATCAACACCAAAATTGATATTCTAGTCAATTAGAACTCGAGATAACCTATATGTCAATATCTTTTGCACCAGTTGGCCAATTTGGATGAACATACCAGCTGAGACTCGGAATGCTATAAACTTAATAGGATAACAAGCACAGACTGGAATATACACTCATTCTCAGTGTTATGTACTGCCTCCGACCATACGATATAGATCGTGTATGATCACATATATTGAACCATATTAGCAGAAATGTGTACGACTAAATGTGACCAATAATGTTTTTATTACTCCATATGACCTACTACATGTATAACGAAATAGCAATGGCAGCGAAATCAAATCATTAATTCGAACAAAATATTGTCATGCCTGAGTGAAACAAGACGGGCATTGTAAACACCGATGCGACGGTTGCATATACCAAGTAAACGCAAAACATTTGTATAACATTTGTACCATGTTGGACCAACGTCGAAGTTGTTGGGCCAACGTTGTACAAATGTTATACAAATGTTTTGTGTTTGCCCCAATCATGATTTTTAAATGTTCATTTCAACGTTTCACAGAATTTAAAAATTCAAATAACTTTAAAATATTTTAAGTGTCATTATTATCATTTCACTTGAAATCTCAGTTGCAATGTGTCACAAAATGTTAATCTTAACTGCATGTTTTGTTATTATTATGTTGTAGAGTAATTGTGAGCCATGTGACATTGAATACAACTACATGGGTCACCTGGAAACATTATCAGAAGACTTACCTTATATATTAAAACATTTAAATGCCACGGACTTAGTGGACACATTTCCAACGGCGAACAGGCAGGATAAAGGAAACAGCAAATATCAACAACTATTCCTCAAGGCGCCATTCTCTGCACTAAAACCTGTGTTGGAAAAGTACAGGGCGGATGCTGACATGTTCGGCTATGATTTTTCCGCTTACGTTAGAGAAAGTGACAAACACAAACTACCGTGGCTGAATTGATGTTTTATGTCGTGTTGTCAAAGTGATTAATCAGTGGTAATAGCTGTATGTAATAATAAAAATTATTCACGATTAATCGCTTTTGGTTTAACCCTTTAACCGCCAAGTTATTCAATCTGAATTTTCACTCACTTGAAGTTGTGTCTGGCTGAGTGAAAATTATTCAGATTGGACAAAATGGAGGTCAACTGTTTTCAAATATTGCTGATTGATGTCACATTTTATCTTTAACATGTTTAATAGGTGGTACTTTTTTGGTTTAATATAAATAAATGATATTAGCTTATACTGCTCCTATATATGTAACTTTGACAGGTGTTATTAATAAATAAAATGACTTAATCGATCTAAATGGAAAGGCATCATTTAACAATGCGATACATTATCAAAGATGTGGACAGACCTGTGGGCGCAACAGAATATTTCATTTCTGCTGTAGTCTACTGTAAATACTGTTTTTTTTAACGCATTTCATCATACTATATTTTTTGCTTACCTGAGCTTTTGAGAATATCCTGCCACAAATATATCAATAGAATGACAAACACAGAAGTATCAGATACTAAAAGTAGTTAGGTTATATTGCGAAATGTCTTGAAATGTCAAGTGAATTGAAATAAACAATGTTTTCTTTTTGTGAAAATCGCAATAAGTCTCAGGAGTGAATATAATAGGTTGAGACCAGTATACAATTTACCAATGTCTGTGCGATTGGTGAATACGGCGTAATTAGTGTTCCCACATGCTGGCACCCTGATCACTGTGACGTTTTGAACACTCCAGATTCTAAATAATTTAAATTGTAATATATAGCTTTTCCTATTTTTATACAGAATATAGGCCTAATCATGTTTATACTGTCCCATATATGAGAAGTAAAATCAACCTTAGATTGTGAGAATTGTTTTTTATCGGGTTATCATGGGAAAAAATATTCTCAGTGTATCAAATTATTATTGAAAATGATGAGTACATGTGAGCTGGTACTTTAAATGTTACTATAAATGAACGTTTGTGTAAGTATAATGTGACGAAATATGTGACGTTCATCACAGAAACGCCTATATTTACACAATTATTATGCACATTTAGCCAGAAATAGAAATATGTCATATAAAAAAATGATTTTAAACATGTTTAAAACTAAAAAAAATCTTCTTTTTTTATGTAGAGTAACACAACTAGAACATATAGTTTTTTTCAATGTGGGTACCTTTTAATAAAAAGCCAAACGACGTTGATGGTTTCGTGTCATTTTTGAATAAACTGATCTTTTAATCGTATCTATACCAACTGGTTAAGTTGATTGAACAAGGTAATGATGGATTCAACCATTGTCCAGAAAATCCTTACTTGTTCAGAGTTGTTTTTACAGTTTATATTCATTCACATTTATATATCTTTTTTTCGCATAATATATATTATAATGAGTAGATCGTATTAGAGATCTTGTGTTTATTTCACGAACATAATCTTGCCCAAAATTTTAGCATACGTGATTTAATATCAGCGTCTGAGAGAATTGCACCTAATTCTCCGTAAACCATCATAGAGGAAGTGAACTTATTTACAGATAACACATATTTTTAAAAACTAAGCTGGAATCTTTCAAGTATGTCGTATTTTCGCTGCCCCATACTTCAGCTCCGTACAACACTACTGGTTTAACAAGTACATTAGAAAGGAGGACAGTGTCATCCCATCATCTTCACAGGTTTTCTGGGATCTGGTTTAACGATGAATACACGTGTTTAGTACAACAGTGGCCTGAGCCCTCATTTATTCATTATTCAATACACTTTGCATTACGTGAATGCTAATACGTGCAATGTAGTCACAGGGCTGCTTTTTTCAATGGTCAATGTGGTTAATCTGACGTATGTATCGTACTATATATACTCCAATAAAAAATATGGTATACAATACTCCAAGCAGAAAAACACTCTGGGAAGCGTAAACATCTATGTAAAACACGTAGATATTTGTTATAGTATGCATACATGGACTAGCACTGAATTACAATTATATGACTTATTGTTAACAATAATTTGATTTTTCTTTAAAACGTTATGAATAATATATTATCACTTGATATAAATAAAGTGATACCAGCCCATTTGTATAACATTTTTACAACGTCGGCTCCAACATTGTACACATATTTTACAAATGTTTTATGTTTACTGAGAACTAACTGTTTGGTGTTGTCGAATGAGGATTTTTTGGGGGGCTCAAATATCATCTCTGTCGTTATGCTAATAATGATTTTAAAAGATGTATGTGCAATTGAAAATAGAATTAAAATTTATCCGATATCTTTTTTATCTTAATCAGACATCAGATCGCTATGACATTTGACACGATTATACTCACATGTCTTCGATGTATTATATATGACTGACATTTGTTCACCTTTGATCTCTCAGCACTCCAAACTCATTGGCTAGATCGCTTGGAAATGTCATAGAAACTAAAAGCGACACAATCAGGCTAAAATTATTTTAAAAAATCAGTATTTTTATTTTGGCTTCTTAATATGACCATATGATGTAAACAGTCATGTCCATAGACTGGAACTGCAAAAGTTTTTTTTAAATTTTTGTGTTGCGCAATTGCCAGTTAAGCGAGATATATAGTAAGACAAAATTTCTTATTTTGGACATGCATATCCGAAATAAGAAATCGGGAACTTCGTCTTTATATCTCGCTTAACTCTTTGACTGGCAAGCGCGCTTTAAAGCGCGGTCATTCGTAAAGTAAGCATTCATTCATAAAGTGACCAGTAGTAATTCTATAGTGGTAAAATTATGACGTCATAGTTCAAGGAGTAATATTGATCACACATTACTCTGATTACCACGTGCTCTCAGACATGTCAGGTGCGCAACACGTGTGAAAGTGAAGAATTGACATGGACATTGACATTGACTAATTGACATTATAATAGTAACTTTACTGTTTATAGGTATGGTCACAGTCTACACACAAGTAACTAGTAGCCTAATATCACAGAATAGTTTTATCAGTTGGACACTGTTGAACAAGGCGTATTTTATTATTATGGAATATGAACATGTTGAAGCCCACATTACATAATAACATGTTGTAAGCCACTATAACAATTATAATGTTAGAAGTATAATTTCGGGCCCTATCATTGTTTTGTAATTCTAATTTAGTTCTAATTTTTGCCAGATGCCTGCCCTGACCATGTAGGCCTATTTTGCATGAGGTCGCCAAAGAGCAATAATTACAGATTGTTACAGCGTTCTGGTAAGTCCCGGAGTGTTGTGGTCAGTATTTGAAAAGATGTAATCTATGATTCACGTTCAAAATAATGTCATGATACGATACGAAACAGCATTTTTAATTCCCATGGTAATAAAGTAAATACTGGAGTAGCTTTTCCCATTGTGAAGTCGGGTATAAAAATAATTATGACGTCGAAAATACGCCCCCCCCCCCCAAAAAAAAAAAAAAACATTATACGAGGACAAGGTTTTTTGTTTGAAAACGTTTCATGGCAAAAAACGACTTACACATCAATTGAATTCGCAAAACTATTGACAAACGAGTAGATATTCCACTTAATATGTCACCACCATGGTAACGATCACCCTGACCATTGTCATGGTTACGGGGGCGAATGCGGTATGTAATTTTCTGTTTGATTCCGCATATATGGTCTGTGGCTTGACCAAGTTTAAAATGTTTTATATGCATACTGACGGAGCAGCAAGGAATTCTATCCATTGTGTCCATATTTGTCCAGCTATTTTCAAAAATAATGATGCCAGTCAAAGAGTCAAAGTCAAAGGTAAATGCGCGTCACAAAAATTGAGAAACTTACGCAATTCTAGTCTATGGACATGTTCACGTTATATGACCATATTAAAAAAAAAAAAATACTGATTGTTTGATGATTTTAGCCTGATTGTGTCGCTTTAAGTTGAAGAAAATGATCAAGCTCTCAAAGCTTGAAGTCGTTTGACTGAAAACACACAACGAAATAAGATGGTGAATTTTCTGGGGAATAAAAAGTAGTCGCAGAATAACAATCTGGATAAAGTAGAATAAGTCGAAAGATCCGTAGTTACAAAAATTGTTTGGCCGAAGGTACTTTGTCCAAACAAATTACCTTTTGAGCATTTAACCCATCCTCTACACATAGGTGTCGCTGAGGTGACCCTCCCCCCCCCCCTCCCCCCGAACCCCAGCACTCTATAATATAAATATAAATATAATATAATAACTGGAAAAGGAGTTCCCAAACTCCGAGGCACGGCTTTAGGCTGCATAAGAGCGCTAGACAAAAAAAAAATCGGCTTATTTTTTTGTAAACATAACTGTATTGGTCTTTCTCATGTGCCAGAATCCTAAATGTTCAGGATATAATTCTGGAAAGAACCAAGGAGCACGTGGTAAAATGTCACAACTCAGTTTAAAAGTAGCCTACAATTAGAGCAAAAACAACATAAAAGCATGAAACAACATAACGTTGTTTCCTGAAAATGATCATTTACGTAAACATGCAGAATTTGATCTGTGTCTTTCATAAACGATTCTAAGCTCTTCTGACATTTTGTGGTAGAGAGCTCCATAAGTCAGCAATGCGGTTAAAGTAGCTCTTTCTAAAATGCTCGGTTTTACAAAAAGGCACTTTATCTGTCGAGCTGTGGGTACAACGGTCAATGCTGTTTAAAAAAAAATACATATTTTGAAATATCGACTTCGTATTTCCCATTGAGCAACTTTCAAACAAATATTATGTCATTTCGTGCCATTCCAGTGTACGATTTATCAGAGCACATACTGTATTAGCTTTGCTGACAATTTTGTTTATATGAGGACTCCAAGATAGTGCCGAGTCAACATTAATTCCAAGGTCTAATAGTTCTGTAACACGTTCAAGTGGCAGAAAATATAACAGAAAAGTACAGGGGATTTATTCTTAGTAATAGTAAAACATGACATTTTATTAAATTAAAGTTCATCAGCCGCTTTTTAGATCAATAATAAAAGTTATCAATATCTTTTTGAAAATCACAACAATCGTTTTGACTTCTAATCTGTTGAAATGCTTTACAATCATCTGTAAACAATGCAACTATGCTTATAGCTGTTTTTTATGTTCTTGGGCAAATTATTAACGTACAGTAAAAATAATAACGGACCTAATATTGAGCCTTGTGGAATGCCCGAAGTAACATTTAGCCAACCTGACTTACATCCTGATATAACAGCTCTCTGTTGCCAACCATATAAATATGGGGGGCCAACAATAAAACAACACTGGGTAATGCCTCATGTTGACTTGCCAGTGAATTGTGCTGCGCGTGACTCTATGATACACACGATGTAGGCCTACCCACCAGTTCCGGTTCAATGTTGGGCCAGTCTTGCAGCCCATTGCCTGTTCAATGCCCACAAATTGTCTACAACGTTGGCTCAACACTACTCCAACACTGGGTCTGCTGTATACTTAGCGCCAGCACCCCAACAAACACGTGCCATTTACCCAATACTGTTTCAATGATGGCCCAACGCCTTCGACGCTGGTCCGACATTGAAACAGCATTGGGCGATTGTCCCGAGTTTGCTTGAATTGATATTCGGGTGACGCTTTTCTCCTCCCGTCGCCAGAAAAGCCACTACCCTGATAACACTATACATTGGCCCCAATGCTGATGTAATGTTGGGCCACCGTCTGTGACACTGGGCTAACATTTTTCCAACCCTATCCCTATAAGCCCTAATCACTAATATAATCCTATATATATATATATTTTTTAGCACTTTTAAAAAATGCAACTATTTGACCTAGCAAACATATATAAACTTAATAGGCTCCTGGCCTTCTAGTCTATTTGCCAAATGGCCAACCCAGAAATTGCGAGTACCCTAAGGTTTTAATATGTAAATGTGATATATAGGGTCTAGAGACTCAGACACCACCGAATGCCCAATTGCACGGATCTGGAATTTTGTGTAATTAGCATAAATCCAAAATGGCCGCCGTGCACTATTGCTGTGGTACAACTTTTGAAGATATCAACGTAGAAAGGCATGTTATACCTCTATTTGTCTTGAATTTTAGCACAGAATTCAAATCCACAGACCGCCGAAATGGCCGCCGTGCACTATTGCTGTGGTACAACTTTTGAAGATATCAACGTAGAAAGGCATGTAATACCTCTATTTGTCTTGAATTTTATCACAGAATTCAAATCCACAGACAATATTTATGTTTGAGAACAAACAAAATACATTAAAAATAAGTGCGGAATCAGTAAAATGCCATATATAAAACACAACTAAATTGTTGCATTTTATTATCCATACACAAACAAAAATTGATGAAGTAATAACGACAATATGTGAATATGCCTTTAAAAATATTCAGAAAATAAATGACAAATTACCCAGATATTACACATCTCTATTATAGTAGAGGAGGAAATCTGAAAATTGACGTTACTTAAGGAGTTAGTTGACATTTAAATTCCTAGAGACAAATACTATATCGCTGCAAATGTATGAACGTCTAGTTTTACGAAGCGTGAACAGTTTTTGCGGCAAGTGGTCGAGTTTTCATAAAACGTGCATTTGTGATGTCATGTCGTGATGGTTGTGACGTCACTTTTTCACCAATTTCTACTGGATATTTATAAAGGTGGATCATTCATCAGCTGCCTAGGTTGTCACACAAAAATGACAAAACATGTGGATGTAGGTAAAAATGCCATTGGTAAAAATGTCATAGGTAAGATTGCCATAGGTAAAAATGTCATTGGTGAAAATGCCAGATGGTAAAAATGCCATTGGTAAATATGCCAGATGGTAAAAATGCCATTGGTAAATATGCCAGATGGTAAAAATGTCATTGGTAAATATGCCAGATGGTAGAAATGCCAGTAGTAAAAATGCCAGACAGTAATAATGCCAGTAGTAAAAATGCCAAATGGTAAAAATGCTGATGGTAAAAATGCCAAACGGTAAAAATGCCATTGGTAAAAATGCCGGAGGATAAAATGGCAGATGATAGAAATGTAGTCGGTGAAAACCCACTGATAGCACAACCCGAAAAATAGCCCTAAGTGCCGAAGAACACTTTCAATTAATAAAGAAACCCAGCTCTTTGTTAAACAATTTTTTTCACAAACAATGTAAATGCGAACAATAACCACTATGATCGAACACGCCAAATATCCACACATTTATTCCAAAATGTTGCAGATCGGTCTGATCGCCATCCATTTTAACCTGATCCTCGTCATTTTCAAACTAATCTGGGGTTGTCAGGGTAAACACATGGGTCAAGTATGGGAATAAAAACTGACAAGTTAGTCCTGCGCACAAGCAAAAAAGCAAAATGTCCAAGCAACAGTAATTTTAAATCTGGTCTGCACTATTTTCATAGGGGTACTCGTTTAAAAAATAAAAAAAATAAAAATATAAAAAAATATAAAAAATATACTAAAAAAATTTGCAAGTCGATTGGGATAGTAGGAGAGAACATAAATGTTTGAAACACGGCCAATCTGAATTTGTTCCTTGACAATTATTTTCAAAAGTGTTCGGAGAGATTGCAGGGTGATCATACAAGAAACAGATTATCTCGCCAAGAGTGGCGGAAGGACGCACAGCGAAAACAGACTTCTATGAAAATTTGGCCGGGCATTTTTACCATTTGGCATATTTACCAATGGCATTTTTACCATCTGGCATTTTTACCAATGTCATTTTTACCATCTGACATTTTTACCACTGGCATTTTTACAATCTGGCATATTCACCAATGGCATTTGTACCATCTGTCATATTTACCAATGACATTTTTACCATCTGGCATATTTACCAATGACATTTTTACCTTCTGGCATATTTACCTATGGCATTTTTACCATATGGCATTTTTACTAATGGCATTTTTACCTATGGCAATCTTACCTATGGCATTTTTACCAATGGCATTTTTACCGCACACCATATAGGATATATCCTTTATATATTAATTTGTATATTTTGATGTAGAAATAATTCATTATAAATGATTCTGAGACAACAGATTATTCCTACATGTATAAATAATATTTTAGCCGTCGTGTGATTTAAACGTCCTCGGAGAATTAACGTTTGCAGATAACATTTACACAAGCTAAGTCTATATGTAATGAACACGATGGATATATCAAAATATTTGAACCGCTCCTATGCTTAATTATCAGTTTATTTATATATTGAGGATAATGTATAGGCTTAGGCAAATAGATGGACCATAAATGTTCTAAAAACAATCATGGTAGTGGACGTCCTTCATGTATGCGTATGGAACGTTTTACCCTCATAATTATGCCATATTTTATTCAGCTGATGCTTTTGAAAACTAATTTTACACTAAAAAAACAATACTATTCACTATAGAAATGTACGATCAATTTCATGATGTCCCACAACAGGTGAGTATAGAGTCACTTTGGAGGATTAAGTTGGGAACGGGCGTACTCCAAGCTGATTTTTTTCCCGAAAATATAGGCCTATTTCTTGACAACCCCCAAAACGAAAATACCAGAAATCAGCTCGGTGGAACATCGTCAAATGGCCGCCATTTTACACATTAGGATCCCTTTATCACACGCAGTTTAAATGTCAAATGTTAAATGTAATCGTATTAGGAACGTTTGTATATTTATAAGCATAATTCAGATATAGGATTTTAGAAAACAAATTGCTGACTTTGCACTCTAGTTTAGCTCGTCCAACTACTCATCTTATACAGTAGATTGGTGTTAATCATGTTAAATAGAACGATACTGGCATATGACTGTGTATGTATATAGTTGTGCTTAATCCTTCTTTGTCCAAGTTCGCAATAATGCGAATCCTCGGTAGACGGCAAGTTATCAACAATGCAATTTTCATACATTAACAAAGAAGTTTATTTGACCTTGAAATGACATCTTACATCTATTTCACATTAAAGCCCTGAGGGTTATGCAACTCTGTGCCAAGTTTTATGAAGCCGCGTCTAATGGTTGCTTGTGAGGGTCAGCTACTTGAAATATTACATCATGATTTTTGTTAAATAAACTCATGTTCCAGGGGTACGTCGTTGTGGGGAGTTTTAACTAATATCCTACAAATATTTTGCGGGACATTTATGCCCATACACATCGGGTGTTTTATGGTGGTATTAAAAAAACAACTGCGTGTTCCGAGTCACCCCCAAAAGGGGGTAAATAGGAACATCAACATCGTCTATCGCAGTCCCTTGTGGGCATAACTTAGCGCTATATCGGCCTACGGCTCGCTGCGCTCGCATAGGCCGTTGTAATACACGGCTAGGCATAACCCAACCATGGGGTGAACAGGAACAAACAAGTACATTTAAAACAAACAACTGAACAATAGAATGGGATGAATAGGAACGGTGGGGTGACTAGAAACGAAAAGTTAGAAAAATGTACAGCAAAATCTACGCAGAAAGAATGGGAGCTGGTAACTAGGCTTTAAAACGTAACTGCGCCGATTTGTTATAGGCCTACATTTTTCCCAGGGACCGGTTTGTAATAGCGCAGTATCTTGGTGGTGCGCCACAGCAATGCATTCATATTCACCCCGTTTTTCATCGAAAAAAGAATACATGAAACACAAACATGTCAGAGAACCACACATTTTCACAATAAATACCCGGCAAGATACTGGTATACATTTTTTTCTTTTGTAGTTACTTATTGTAGGCCTAGTTATATAGATATAGATACATCTATAGATATAGATATAGAAAAGTGATATTTGCCAAAATCTAAGACTTGCAGACGACATAAAAACGTGATCTTTATTCAGTGAACAAAAATAGTTTCAGGATGTATTATACTATTAACAAGGCCTCTTGTTGCAAGCAGGATTAGTTAGTGCAGTGGGCAAGTCTCTCGGATGTTCCTCAGACGAATACAAGTCCCAAATTTGGCACAGAGCAAGGTTTTAACATATTAAATACAATTCTGGTCTCAAGCCCAAAAATTTCAGTCCGAGACCTCGTCGGTTGAGCAAATTCGAAATGACCGCCAAAATGGCCACTATCGAGAAATAAGAATGTCACAATTTGGCGAATAAAGTTACAAAGAATCATGTGATACCCCGTTTTTTCACGAATCTCTTGGGGGAGAATATTTTACGATTCAAGATCAAGGTCACCCGAAAAAGTCATTTTTAAGGCTGAATATGACATAGAAATGTAACAAAAAAAGATATAATATAGTTATTTTTAATTTATGTATCCCAGACTGATACAAGTTTCAAATTTGGCACAGAGCAAGGTTTTGACAAATTAAATACAATTTTGGTCTCAACCTCAAAAATTTGCGGGTTAATAAATTCAAAATGGCCGCCAAAATGGCCGTGATCAAGAAATGAGAATTTCAAAACTTTACAAATAAAAGTCACAAAGAATCATATAATACCTCGTTTTGTAGTGTTTTCGCGTCACGAAACAGTTCGGGAGGGATTTGTTTTGTACAAAGTCAAGGTCACCCAAAAAAGTCCTTTTCACGGTCAAATATGACTTAAAAATGAAAAAAGGAGAAATCATAGTCATTTTAAACGTATTTATTATTTTTTTTTGTTTTTCCATTCTCTTATTATGCATAGTTCATTTCTTAGTCACCCAGAGTGAAGCGAGAGCAAGTACCATAGCAAACACAGAGAGCCGAACAAACAAATCCCCAAATATGAAAGCTCAAAAGGGACATTATCTCCTTCTTGTGTGATTTAGATGTACGCCCTCGCCACACAGTCGTTCGTCCTCGCCACACGGTCGTTCGTCCTTGCCACACCGTCGTTCGTCCTCGCCACACGGTCGTTCGTCCTCGCCACACGGTCGTTCGTCCTCGCCACACGGTCGTTCGTCCTCGCCACACGGTCGCTCGTCCTCGCCACACCGTCATTCGTCCTCGCCACACCGTCGTTCGCCCTCGCCACACAGTCGTTCGTCTTCGCCACACGGTCGTTCGTCCTCGCCACACAGTCGTTCGTCCTCGCCACACGGTCGTTCGTCCTCGCCACACCGTCGTTCGTCCTCGCCACACCGTCGTTCGCCCTCGCCACACAGTCGTTCGTCCTCGCCACACGGTCGTTCGTCCTCGCCACACCGTCATTCGTCCTCGCCACACCACCGTTCGTCCTCGCCAGAGTAATGTTCTCCCCTACCTGGCCCAATGTTTGCCCCTGCCAGGGCCAACGTTCGTCCTTGCCAGAGTAATGTTTTCCCCTGCCTGGTCCAATGTTCTCCCCTGCCTGAGTCATGTTCTCACCTGCCCCTGCCAGGCCAAATGTTTGTCACAGCCAGGCGCTGTTGATATCTTATAGCGGGGGCGAGCGACGTCCAGCGGTGGCGAACGAGAAGGGCGATGATGAAGGTAGGTTCGCGGTCAAATTATCTCTCATTTTTAGACCACGTTCAATAAACACACGTGCTGCAGATTATCTTCATTAATATCAACAGAGTCCGCTGATTTATTACTTTCATTCTACGGTCTAACTGACAGCAGCAGCTGATTGTTTGTCCTAGTCAGCAGCCTTCCAGAGCAGCACATGTAAGTGAGCTCTGAGGACGTCAAGTAACAAACTGGTGCTCTTCCATCTGCATGACGACATATGTGTGCTCCATCAAGTAGATTTGTCATCTCACGCAGGTGCCATGTTAATATCTCGCATAGTTGTGATGCCCTGAGGCGAAGAAGTATGGCATCATCTCTTTCAGATAGTGCTGCTACAAGAGAAAGTCACCCTCATGCCATGACTGCACAAAACTATGGGCAATCATTGTAGGCTTGATTAGGCAGTCAACCCACAAGCTTCCGGTTGGATGTGATCTTACACTCTCGAGATATGTCATGATCGTTTCAGTAGTTGGTTTACCTTTAAATGTTACTCATTAGAGCTGCTACGATTGTTCGGTAGGCTCTTAGAGCGTTTGGCCATGACTTTCTATTCAAAATCCCTGTGAGTCCACCAAACGCTCCCAAAGAAGTACATCGAGACCACTGGCCTTCATAACAAAACCAATACATGCAAGAAATGACTGTAATGCGTGCATCATCCCTGGTCTTAGAATAATGCGTTTCCATGGCTCTTGGTGACTCCATTTCACGAGACATCCTACAATGTATAGCTGCAAGTCAAAGGTCAGAATTGTGCACTCCATCCCAAAACTCTGCATGGCTCTATCCATGTACGCCATAGTGGTCTGTATTGTATCTGGATGTGGTGGTGTCATATTCCACAATGGATCAAACAGGAATAGGGTCTTTGGATTTGCAAGAATAGCTTCCTTATGGTCCTCTCAGGCATTATATCCTCCCCAATCAAGTGGCTTCAAGTCAGACGTGAGCTGTTTTAGCTAAGCAACATCTCGCAAGGTGAGCCACATCAGAAAGAGGAGACACTGTTTGTTTGAGATTCGGCTGGTCCAATTTTTGAGGGCCAGTGTTCCCTTCAATTCGCTGGGACTGAAGACCATTACTTCGATGTTGTCCCTCCAGCCAAAGATTGGTCCAAGTTCCACTGTGAGGCCCAGCTTCTTGTGATATAATTATATCAGTGTTCTTCGAAACATATGAGGCAGCTGATTTTCAAAAACGAAGAACCTCACAATAGGAGCTGACAAGGCAATGATAACATCTGAGTTTCCATGCTTGTGATGCAGCTTGATATCAAGACCGATGGTTGCCTGGTTTCTTGCACCACTAATGTGTTGTTGAATAGTCTGAGAGATGGTAAGTGAGGGTTTTGTGGCGTTTCCATCTGACACCAGGGCGGACATTAGCCTTAACATGGTTTCACTAGTATCAGCTACAGTCTTGGAACATGTAAAGTCACTTAAGTCATATCCCCTCATCACCTCTGCTTTAACTCTCCCAACGACCTTCGCCACATCATCATGTTCGTCAGAACCTGACACTTTCACCATCTACAAAGATTTAGTCACAAACGTTCTGAATCCAACTATGGTATCACAACCTTCCACGGATAAGAAAACCACTTCATCACCAAAGTAATCACACAAGTTGACTAGCATCTGTTTTCTGGACAACTACTCTACATATATGCTGTACAGCTCAGCAACTGTCCAAGTCAAACTCATGTCTGCTTTCATAATGTCGACAACATCCTGCAGTGATTCAATGCTAGGTCTACAACTCTTTGACTTGCTCGTGTCCATGGGTATTTTGCGAAATAGGTTATAACATGATACATACCCTCATTTGCGGGTAGGTCACATCTGACATCCGCAAGTCGCAAAGCAACCTCTCTACCCCACTCATCTTGACGTTGATAACATATATCAGACAATGTGTCCTTAAAGAAGTGCTCTCCTTTTTTGGTCGGTTTGTCTCACATCTTTATGTTTTGGGTCGAGTCCTTTGTACTCCTCACCACACAGAAAATAATGGGGGTTTTTTCAATATAAACGTGGACGTCACTTGGGATTTCAACACTGTATGAGTATAGGAGGCGGAGGAGGATCTTTTTTCTTACTCCGGCTTGATTGTCTTGTCACAGAAACATATGAGGAAACACATGACTTATGACAATCTATAGTAGCGCCATCTCCCTCGACCTCCACTAATTTATCTAATTCTAAATTAATTGTAATGGTCATTTCTATCTTTGCTTCTCTTGATGATTGTCTGGATTCCAACAAGATGACACACACGCCAGCCACCATCACCACCTTTACAGGAAGAAGCAGAGAAACAGCGCTTGGACATGTCGGATCTGAAAAAACACATTTGTACAACGTCCGACATTGTACAAATGGTATACTTCAAAACCTTGATAACAACCTTCTCCATCAGAGAAAATTTCCTGACATCTTTTTTTTGCAGTTACAATAATGAAGCTATGAATTGTAGATATAACGTAGGTGAGTTTTTCAAAAGATTGAGATTTGACCTTCAAATTGACCTCTACCAAGAATTAATAAATTCTTGCCTCTACTCATAATTCTGACCTCGGAACTCAATTCATAGCATTAAAATTAGCCCAAAATGAGGTATTGCACATTTTTCTGTGTCTATTAATACAAACATTACAGCTCATCCGTGTATATGGCGGCCATTCTGGATTTATGCTAATTAGGAAAAATGCCCAAAGTGTGCACTTAGGCATTCGACGGTTTTAAAGTTTAAAGACCTCATAGATCACATTTTCACGAAGAAACCTTAGGGTACTCAACATTTCTGGGCTGGCTATGCATATGGTCTTTTGGCAAATAGACTATTCGGATGGGCCCAATAATATAATATAAATATATCTCTGAGGTCAGAATGCATTTGACATGTATTGTTGTGGACGTTGGATTGTAATCAATCACCAGGTGCCGCCAATAAACACGGCTATATTCTTATCATGGAATTGTTTCCACCTGTTGAATATTGTAATGTGGTGCTCACACTGGCACCAAGTGATTATTATTATTATTATTAGTGAGCCTTGAAACAAAACGTGTTAGTTTCAATTTTTTTAACCTCATTCAACCTGTTAAAACACAAACGATCATTGCCAGAATTACATCGTTCAAAATTATGTGCATACATATTTCTTTTTAAACATTTTTATGAGGATCATGCGAATGAAATAAATTAATAGTTTGTATATTTGAGCCGATAATGTAAACATAGAAACATTCGACTGCAACTTAATGTCAATGGGTGAGATAAATTCGTAACAAGCTGATTTTTCCAGGATCGACTCACAAAACAGTCCTGAAAAACATATTGACAGTCCCCAAGAATCCCAGTTCGGGAAAGTGCAAAAATTGAAGATGGCAGGCATGAATGGAGCTTTGAATGTGCAGAGCTTGTTAAATACACGAATATTGTGATATACGTCATATTATCGGTGACAGGAAGTGTTCTAAGTAACATGTATATGTTAATGTGAATTTATTATAGAACAGAAAACATATTTTGTTTGTTTTAATCAGTCATTATACGATAAAAATGGCAATATGTCGTTAAAAAATAAAGAGGCAGATACAATGGGCCAAACTAATATTTTGAGAATATTTAGCAATCAAATAAAATAGGCCGATACTGGCCCTCAATACAGAAATAGGCCATGTTTAATTGACGACAAAATATCTAGAAGGAAAATACACGTATATCACTTTATGAACCACATCAATACATTCCTAAAATACTTAATACACAAATGTTTCACTCAAGCGTATATTATATTACAAGCGGAAACTACTTCAATTTACCTTATTAATTGAACATGTTTAAGAAATAACATTGTAAATAATTTATAAAATATTCAATACCTAAAGCATTTGTCACTCAGGCGTACCCCGATTTTATTCAAAGTGGCAACTATTTTCATTTCCCTTATTAATTTGAGAAATTAAATTATAAATAATTTCAAAAAGAATAATTACCTGAAGTAATTTTCAATTAAAAGTAGATTAAATTATATTTTTTCAATTGAGAGGCTAGTGCATCTCAAGGTTGTATTCCCTTTCGGGATTAGTACTAGCATTATGTCCATATTCAACCGGAGATCAATGTGCCAATAATGTATACTTGTTGATGTCTGTTAACCCTTGTCCTGCTGGACCCGGATATATACGTTTTCAAGAAAGTTTCAACCAAAATAAAACGCCACTGAAATTGATAAAATATTCAGTGGTACATGCTCAGCTAATCAAATATTTTAATTTGAGAGATGTCTATTTTTCATAAGTAGAAATATTTTTCGTCATTTGAAGCTGGAAATTGCGTTAGCAATTCCAGCTTCAAATGAATGGAAAATAATTTGAAAAAATTCAGCAGAGCATGGGATAACATAAAGAAAAGCTCTACTTTGTCAACTCAGTCAATTCATCTGAGCTGCAACGTATAGCCCCAAATTAAATCATGTCAGGTGTTCCTTCTGAAGTGAAATAATAACACCAGCATGTCTACTAACTAGCAGCTTAGTATTATAATCAGTATTACAACCTTGACTAATTCTATGATGTGGCATGCACATCTGCAGAGTTAATTGTGGGATGTAAAAATCAGATTCGTTACTTCGTCATTTTGAATTTCTGTCTAAAGTTCCATTATCTAACGCTTTGAATTAATTAAATTGAATAATAGTCAATGACTCGTCACAGTTACTGCTAAATGTTTAATTAGTATGTTGATCACAAATATTGAAGTTATCACCACATTTGGAGAGTGCCTACAATTCTAGACAGATAAGCTAAAGCAGCCATCACCATTAAAAAAAACATATGTTGTGACTACACCCCTTCTCCATCATCAGTAATAAAATACTTGAACATGATAAAAATAATTACCCTGATGACATCGCAAGGCTCTGACACACTGAAAGCCATGTTTTAGCGGGCTTGGCTCTACTGTGATCACCAGAGCGCGCTAGCTGCTAAGGCCCAAACCGCTACCGTCTTATCGGTAAGCGGAGTCACTGTCTTTTTTACACGGGCAGCTGTGGAAAAATAGTCGTCAGTGCGGCCGAGCTCCACGCAATGTGAGTAGCTTGGCTTAGCCGGGTAAAAAAATAATATGCTTTCTTGAATGTTTTTGAATACTGAAAATATATAGGCATGTGCGTGTATTTTGCTTAATCTTATAATGTTATCGCTCATTTTCCTATGTGTTGTATACATAAACATGCCTACATAAACATAATAAGCATTCTATATGTATACACACCCAAGCTTAGCTGGGGTGAAGATATTCTGTTGTTCGGTCAGGTCACACCTTTTATGGGGGAAATACCATCAGTGGCATCCAGGGTCTCCTAGTTTTGGCGGCCATTTTGAATTTCTTTGAATTCTGCAAATGCCACAATTTATTGATATTCATGAAGACAAATTTTACGCTCATATAGGTGATAATCGGAATAATTCCTTCAATACTCAGCTTCCTTGATTTTATTATTCAGTAACATGCACATTGCCAGCCCTGTTCGTGTACTACTCATTGCGTCAATAAGATATGTCTGTTGGTATTCAGGGTGTCGTCCTATACTATTGTATTTCTAAATACTCTTAGAATAATTATCTGGTCAAGTGTATACCTGATATGCACAAAATTAATCTAAAACTCGAGTCGCCGAAATATTTGTTATAAAGATTTGGAAGAAATTTCGAAAATTCCGAATATGTTTTAAACTAAAAATAGTTCATTTCTTTACATTTTTCGATATTAATGCAAAACAAAATAATTATCTTTCTAAAAACTTAACTAGCAAAGATGAGTTACTTGGCATCCTTTGTTGCATTTTGATGCAAATGAAAATATGCATGCATTTAACAAGCTCTGCTGCCTATTTTTTACACCCTAATTAAAATTACTACGTTTTTATCAAATAATTCTACAAATCTGTTTCTGTAATCATCTCGATAAAACCCCGGTCGATCAGTCATAATAATTATGTTCCGCGTCGACATCTAGTGTTTGAATATTTTGCTCTGTTTTTTATCTTATGACATAATCTCGTTACTTTGAAAGCAGCAGGTAAATATAATTTTGATTATGTCATAATTATCATATAGATCTCTTGATAAAATAATGCATTTAAAAAATATGTGCATTAGTGTAAAAATAGAGGCATTATTTATTTTACAATAAAAGTTATCTCCCTTGAGGTTGTGAAAATAATTCGATTGCTTTGGGAGCAAGCGGGCATTAATGTGTCGTAGTCAGTGCACGTGGCTTTGTTTACGTTCTGTTATATATACTCTTCCGCTGTTCTAGCCAATCAGAGAAGTTCACAGTTGAGAGATTTCGCTGCGCCACAACAAGTTGGCAGGCAAGTCGGGGGACACTTACTTAAGGAACCTGTTGCGAATTGTGCTAACAACATCCAACTTACACAGAATGAGAAGTCTGAGATATATGCTTTAATTCTACGTTAGGATTCTAATTGTTGAGATAGTTTGGTTGAGCATGTTGCTACATGTGATGAGCTGGTGAATAATGTATTTAGCTGTGGTGTTAGCTGACGCCTGTCACTTGATCTGATATAACCTCACACCGGCGTCAGGCTGTACCACAGCTACAGGCTATACATGGAGGCCTGACGTTTACTGTTACATGAGTCTGAGCCCGAGGGGGACATATTCTGTAAAGTCAATGAAGTAACTGGCAGCTTATACCCGGTAATCCAACCAGTAACACCAGAAGGATTACAAATATATCCACTTCTGTAGACAATATTATAAGTTACACATCCTACATACTGCTTGGTGCGGTCAAGCACCGTAACGGGTACAGTGGTGCACATACAGTAAGGTATATGATTTATTCCAAAATTGACCCCGACTTGGTTCATGCAGAAATTTCCAAAAAGCAACATCTAGTTTATCGGTAAGGCATTTTCTGGTGTGGTGCTGACACCGCTGCCTCGTCTCGTATTAGACTGGTTTACTTGTCACCATGGCTGAGAGCGTGTCCAGTGATGGGCCAAGGGGATCTTTTGAACAGAGAAAATACCACGAAAGTTGGATATATCATCAACCTGCAAATGGCAAGGTTTGTGAAACACTACACTAAGCTACATTGTTTGTGATCATGTACTACAAGTCCACACATATATATATATCGTCATCTCGGAGCTAAAGGATCCTATCTGACACTCGTTAGAGTGGCAGATAGGATCCTTTAGCTCCGAGGCGACGATATATAGCTTTGTATTGCTGGTAGATCTCCTAAAGTGCACATAATAAACTACTTTCACTCCCCATTCGGCCGTTTGTTTGGGATCATGTCAGTGATCATGAATCAGTACATACATTATATAACAAGATAAGTAACATTGATGTAACGATTAGTTAATGGCATATAATTATACTCATCAACTACACAGGACAAACACAAGCAAACACAAGACGTTAAATCAATGTTGGTTTAACTTTAGTTCAACGTTGTGGATGGTGGGCCAACAATAAACTAAATTTGAGTCAACGTCTTGTATCTGCTGGGTAGTTCGAAATAATAATATAACGTGTTTTACGTCTACCTCGTGAGTATTAACCATTTTACCGCCAGTCCCGATTATATTCGGGGTTTTCTTTTTATAATTAACACATTACATATCAGCTTTCATACATGCTAAATATAAAACGTGACATCAAACAGCAATATTTCAAAATCGTTGACCTCTTATTTTGTCAAAACTGAATAATTTTCACACACTTGAAGTTGTGGATCGCGTCAGCGAGACGCTACTCCAAGTGGGTGAAAATTAGAATTAAATAATTCGGAGGTTAAAGTGTTAAAATAATGAGAATTAAAATATTCCTGCTGTGTTTAACATTTTGGTGATTTATTTGAGATCTCTATCGACATGATGACATCTTTGATCAATTTCAGGCATTTTTGTTTTTGTTTTGAAATAGGTTCGACTGTGCTTAGACAGATATATATGAATGCCTAAATTAATCATATTCCATACTCTTGGATCACAGTAATGAAATCGTTTTCATCCATTTTAAATTGTGATATAACATGTTTAAGGGGGTTTGCTAAGCTATTCATTTCCCGCAAAGTTTGATATATGTCGAGCAGGGTCACATTTAAAGCCAGTGTGCTCTGAACGAGAATGTGAGATTTTAGTTCCATATTGGCAAGTGTGACACCCTCGTTTTGAGCAAATTCATGTAATCGAAGCATTCATCTCTTTTCAACAGTTCAAAATTGAGGCCACAATGCTTCATGCCCCTGTTCTATTACATTTGGAATATAGTGTGAGAGAAGGGCCACAGTGTCAGTGTCGTTGGACAACACATGCCCTTTCACAGCCATGGCTTAATTATATCCCAAGCTACACGAGGCACAATAATTCTAGAACCTCCCTCTTCAATCCATTTTTCTAATTGTGTAATCTGGTAATGGAATAACGTTTTCAGGGTGGCGGTGAAGATGAACTAACAAGGATATTGTTATATTCCTTTATAAGTTCACGAGTCAATAGCTGTGGGCCTAATCCCTGCTTGTTCTGTATTGATGCCAAAAATGTGTCTAGTTGCAAGGGTGTGGGAACAGTTTCGGTCATGGAGAGAAGGTCAATGGGAGTAATATTTGATCTCCGTAACTGGCTACCCTCCTTCAGTGACATCTCAGAGTAGAAGTCAAGTATGACATGCAACAACTCATTTTCACAAGTGTGTTTTGCTGAGGCAATTACTTGGCGAGTGACGCCACCAATTGTACGGCAGTTACATAATGACATTTGTCTTAGTTTTGATAAGTCTAAAATGAGTTTTTTTCAAATTATTTACCGATTACCAACTATTTTGACTCAGATGCTGTTCTATATCTGCCAATAGCCTAGACATAGATTTGTCTAGGTAGGCTTTAGCAGGTAGATCAAAATAAAAAATAGGAGAAGACTGCAAGAGGTGAAAGAATCTCAAAAAGTCCCATACCTCGTTGTTTGGCAATGAGTTGCAACGTCTTCTAAACTGCTTCTAAACATGTTTACAATTTACTGGTATGTCACTAGAAATGTAGTGATAGTGAATGATCCAACACGCACAAGAGGAACCCTCAGAGTGATAAATATCATTGAGGTATGGTCGCCACTTCATGAGACCAAGGAGGTTATATAATATAGCCTCCTTGATGAGAAAAAATACATGGTAGAACACTGGTGTAGCACTTGATACAATAATCACCATCAGTTCAATGTCCATTAGCAACATAATCGGTTTAATGTCCATTAGCAATATCAGCATATTGATAATTTTATCCTAACCCAGTAGCCAATAAACTAACACTAGTAGCGACTTTGTGAAGTAAATTTATATGTTTATATTCTCCATAATACGAAATCACCATCTTCATCATCTGTATTTGATTCATCTGTATCATTGGTATCTTAGATTATTCTATGTTTATTTCAATTCCGTACCATCACAAAAATTATCCCAGAGCTTAAGCTCACAGAACCAAATTGTTTTTTAATAATTGACCCTGCATAATATATCCGCATATTTGTAAGATAAATATACACTGACTGCTTAATGATAAGTTATTGACAAATCTTTACATTATAATAATACCACCACTCTGGAAATATACATAACGTTTATACATAACCCACTTGATATATAAATACCGATTATTTGACCCAATGATGTGAATTGTTAACCCAAAAACAAACAAATAACATAAAAGATAATACATATTTATGTGTAATAACATCTTCATCTACCCAGTTGTCTGCTACCGGCAGACTCCTGGATAACACGTATATGTGCTATGAGTTCAGAACCCCCCTCCTCCCTGGCCTATTCAGGCAGACCAAACAATCTGACCTGAGTGTGACCTCCCCACTACAGTCAGTAAACCGGTGACGTCATAATGAATATTCATGCTGCCCGCATCCCCTCCCGTTCGTACAACTGTGAGGCGCACAGACTGGTAGTCTGACGGTCAGACCTGATAGGGGAAGGTTGTGTAATAAGTGCTTTCATATTACAAAAAATAGTTCTGGATTATGGAGGACATATAGCGTCTTTTTGTATCAGTTTCTAATCCAATGTCACCCTACACAAATTATGAAGAAGATGGGCATATGATTTAGTAATTTAACCACTGACTACCCAGCAAGCACAAAACATTTGTATAACATTTGTACAACGTCGGCCCAACATCTTCGACGCTAGTCCAACATTGTACAAATATTATACAAATGTGTTGTGTTGGCTGGGTAGGGCCTACCTAGTAACAAATTTCAGATACTCCAGTCACGGAATCAAACACATATGATTTAGTAATTTAACCACTAACTAGTCACAAATTTCAGATACTCCAGTCACGGAATCACAGAATCAGACACGAATATTTCTCAATAAAAAATTATGCAGTGGCACATTTTCAGACGGCAAAAACCTCCATCTTTTGATAGAGAGAAGATGTAAAATGTAATCCAGCTGAGACATTCACTTGGCAAGAGACAATCATAATATTAGAGGTGTAAATAAGCATATCTAAGGTAAATGTGCACTATGACTGATGACAGTCATCTTGGTTTTCGTGCTTCAACAACCCAAAGCCACAGACCTATCAGCGTTAGCGGTTTTGCGCCGACGATTTCGAACAATTAATAACCTCTTGAAATGTCTATATCTAAGAGTACATAAAAAATCAAAAGAGAAATTCGCTGTAGGCTACATATAAGTAACATGTGAGGTATGTAGAGCTCACCTGAAATAATAGTGGATATAGGGCCTACTTTACATGTTCCAAGTCAATCCGTTCAAAACTATGATATGATTGATGTCGCTTTCTTATTCCACTATATATTAACATGTAAAACAAAAAAATATTTAACATGTAAAGCTTATTGCAAAAGTGTGTCAATATTATTGACTTTATTATGTGTTTAATCGATATAAAGCATGTTATTATCTCAAGGTAATTAGCTGTTTTGATTTTGAAAATAGCTGATAATCCATTACATTATAACACAAAAAGCTGTTGAAAAATATATCTACACACCACTAAATGCATTTTGCGTCAATACAAATGTTGGTGATAAGGTATTGCATATGTTCCCAAGTCAATTGCTTCAGAACTAGCCTACGACATGGCAGTTGGCGGCCATCTTGGATTTTTTACTCCAACGGCTTTACACCACCGATTATTCAGGCACAAATATAAGATAACACATAAATAGAATCAAACAATGATTAGATGATCCAGGCGAAGTATCAATCATAATTTGTGATGGACACTGGAGAAGTTGATTTGAAGATTAGCTGCAGTAAAAATTCATTTATAAATGGATAATATCCGCCATCTTGGATTTTAGCAATGGGAAGACCTTCAAATTGTAAAAATAAGTTTGGTAGGACAAAATCATATGGAAAGCTGGTATTACACATGTTTCTAAGTTAATTAGTTCAAATGTTAATTAAACACTAAGGTCATTGGCGGCCATTTGTGATTTTGTGCTCTAGCGGCGTTATATCGCCGATTTTGCAAAATCACCTCCTGAAATATTATTGACCAGTGTGAGTGCCTCCCGAATCAAACCAGAAACTCTCTACACTAAATTTTACGGCCCTGTAGAGCAGATCCTGGTCTAAGTGTGCTTACCGGATATTATGGAGTCTATTATTCTATACTTGGGCCTACTGCAGGTCAAATATTATTTATTTATTTTTATTAGAAAAGGTTTTTTTTTCTCTGATCGTTATCAAACCTTGCCCAGTCGATTTTTTTATAATAAAAACATACTACTAGTTAAATTGGTCGCCTGGATATGATAATCGGTTCAAGAGATAATAATAATTGTATTCTTACTATGGGCTCTGGCGGCCATTTTGAAAATTGCTTGTGGTGACTTCTCGCCCCGGCTTTGAGATGTCTACTCTGGTCATTTCCCATTGGAAGGGATCTAACTACAAGAATCCTAAGTGAAATTCTCTATTATGAGAGTTGTAAGCGGCTTTACATGGCAGGGCTATGATCAGGTGATAAAGTGACAACAATTTTGCTCGCTCGTCGCTTCGAGGCTCCAGGTCCACTTAAGCTGTTATCGAGTCATTTGTAGAAAAAGAATGAATGATTATACGTGACCGACGGTAGCGCTAAACAATACACCATAACAACTGCCATGCAAAATTTGAAAGAAAAACAGCACAGTTTACCTTATGTTCGAATGAATAGCTGCGCATACATGGACAATACATGCAATACAGAGGCTTCTATGTATGGGGCCTTCCTGCATGTAGCCTACTGCCGGTCTTCTTATCTCTCTCATTGAAATAAAATTAGTGAGTGAATATTCCTTTACGTCGCTTTCTGCACAATCATGGCAATATCGCGACAGAAGGAAGCCCGAAATCGGGAATATGCACTTCTCTTCATTGACAAAGGAGTATAAACCAGCCACCAAGATAGGCTGCACCAATACTAGTTAAATGCTGGGCCAGCGCCGTAAACGGTGGACCAGCATTAAAATAATATAGGACAGCGTCTCGTGTTTGATGTGAAGGCTAGATATAGTACGTTAATAAAGTTAGTTACTTATCCCTTATTCCTTATTCCTTATTAAATAAGGAATGTTTTACTTATTTATCTCCTCAAAATACAAGAATGTGGACGTTCTAGATTTGTTTTCGCATTTTAAATGTTTTTACCGTATAAATAACAGTTACTAATTCAAACGCGAGGAATAAGTAACCAGTTACTTATTCCTTATTCAAATCTGAACACTAGTAGTATATCATCATATTTTGTGGAGCGTGAGCATACATTTGCTTCTTTTATTTTTGTTTTGTTTTTAGTGTTACTTATCCAAATTCGAATAAGGAATACGTAACCAGTTAGTTATTCCTTATTCGTTACAATAAAGAATAACTGCGTGATACTTATTCCTTATTCGGTCCAATAAGGAATAAGTAACTGTTACTTCTTCCTTATTCGTTCGAATAAGTAATAAGTAACTGTTACTTATTCTTTATTGAATAAGGAATAAGGAATAAGGTACTAACTTTATTGGCGTAGATATAGTACCTACATTATATGTGGTCCTACACAATTTACTCCCATATGTCACGGTCCCTATTCAATTTTGAACGAACCACGTACTTTGGACGTCATTCAACCAACCCAGAAATATCAGATATTGACCTAATGATGTTTTAATGTTGGGCCAGCGCCGTAGACGCTGGCCTAACATTAAAACACCATTAAGTGAGCGCCCTTTGTTCGCTGGCCACCCTTCCCCCTCCGGAGAGGATGACAACGCCCTCTGTACCATGTGCACTCCCCTGTGTGGTTATCTTGACCTATCGTTTACCACTTGTCACCACTGCCCAAATTAAATATCAATTGCGCCAACACATCATAACTCACAAAATCATCGAGAAATGAGCAAGTTGCGTAATAACATGATTAACCCTTCATCTACTGCGGCATTTAATCATATTTTCCTTTAATGTGAGGTGTGAATTCCCACCTCACATTGAATAAAAATTACCCGGTTGTATAAAATAGTCAAGTATAATATAAAGTTTATTACTATTATTATTACTATTATTATTTTTTTTATTATTACTATTATTAGTATTTGAAAACGAAAGTACAAATAATTCTTATTTGGACAGATTGCACCATTTTTAAATCGTTTAATTTTATATAAATTTGTCACCAGCAGGTAAGGGGTTTTGTTCCTTGCAATAATGTCAATTGGTGAGATGATTTTACTGCTCAGTGAACTATGCAGCTTGCAATAGTGATCACGACGACATAGAATATTTGTTTCATAATAATTGTAGGCCTACATCATATCGTATTGCACGTTTATCTATTACGTTTCGTCCGCTCGGTCCTAAAGGGTCCTATCTGCCACTCATTGGAGTCACAGATAAATCGTGACTATCTCTCCGATAGTGCAATACCCAGCAGACACAAGACGTTGAAAAAATGTTGGCTTAACGTTGCGACGGTGGACCAACGTTAAACCAACATTGACTCAGCATCTTGTGTCTGATGGGTTAGGCTCGGTCGTGAATCAAAACTCAAGAAGTGCTGGCCTCGAACCCAGACCGGACCGGAGAGTTGTAGTCATGGCTGTGTATATAAAGCGCTCTAAACTGTTCGAAGGCCTGCAGGAGTGTGGGTGCTGCCAATCCAAATCGGTAGTTCTTTTCAAAAGGTACGTGGCCGAAAATATTGCACAGTTCACTTTATGTTATGTGATGGCAACTTGGTAGCATTTAGGGACGTTTACACAATGTCATAACGGTACAGCTTAATTCATCTGATATTAGAACTGTTATCATGGTTATAATAGAATCTACCCAGGTAATGATCTCCCTGTCACGACATGCGTGATCATAATCATATAATACAGAAAATACGAGACATTCACCCAATGATGGGTCAATATTGGGCAAGCGTCGGAAACGTTGGACGGCATTGATCTGCCATTAGATCGATGTTTTGGATTTACTGGAAAGGCCGCAGGACGGTATCCCCCCCCCCCCAGTTAATACAAGACAATGCTGCTCAAATGTTGGGCCGCCGTCTGCGACGCTGGCCCAACATCAAAGCATCATTGTTTTACCGTCTGTTGGACCAGGATGTCCTCATCTGATATCTCATCATATCATTATCGTTTTTCATAATTTTTTGCTATATATATCATCACTAATACACTAATACCATTATCGTGATTGATGGCCACGTATCCGATCTAGATAAGCAGCACCTTGTTTTGTCGGCAATGACGCCGTGATATTAAAGCCACACACAATCAGGCTAAAATCAGCAAAAAATCGGTATTTTCATGTTGGCTTCATGTGTAGAATATGTCAACATGTCCATAGACTAGAATTGCGTAAGGTTTTTTTTAAATTTTGTGTTCCGCATTTGCCAGTGAAGCGAAAAAAAAGGACGAAGTTTAATTTCGGACATGCATTTCCAAAATGAAAATGAAATGAATGGGGCTTTAGGCCACCTTTGTGTACATATAGGCTGAATTGGGCCAGGAGAACTGAGGATGGCGAGATGAATGAAATGACACTGCTCTCCAGACACAGGATTCAAAATTCGAGCCCTGGCGGTCTGAGGCCGAGCACGATACCTCTCGGTCACGGAGGCTCCCCACAATATTGAATCTTTACGAGTGAGCAGGGAAGAAACATTTTGTTTCTTTGAAACTTGAAAGCCAGCGTGGGGCTCGAACCCGCGATCTCTGACTTTCCAAACAGGCAGCTTTAACCACTGCACCAAGGCACCCGCCTTCATGTCCAAAATAAGAAATACGGAGATAACTGATAAATGGGGCTTTCGGCACACAAAATAAATAAGAAGCCAAGATAAAAATACTGAATTTTCGATGATTTTATCCTGATTCTGTCGCTTTAAATAGTGTGTGATGGCTTAGCTCCTTGGGATAAAAGTGCTTTTTTTTGCCGCCTTTTTATAAAGTATTGGAAACATCTTACAGATATACTTTAAAATCCGAAAAATCAATTATATTTAAATATTATTCAAAATTAGATCCAAGTACTGTACACTACAACTCCTATCCCTGCCGAATTGACGAATGGTATACCTCCTGAACGAATCAGATTATCTCTGAATGGCCTCCATTCAGTTGTTACTTAACCCTTTAACCGTCGGTGCCGCATATCTTCGGGTTTTCATTTTTTATTAGCACATTAAGCATGTTAAAGATAAAATGTGACATCATCCAGCAATGTTTGAAAACAGTTGATCTCCATTTTGTCAAATCTGAATAATGTTCACTCACTTGGAGCAACTTCAAGTGGGTGAAAATTCAGATTGAATGATTTGGCGGTTACAGGGTTAAAGTGTTAAAGACCTAAATTATTGTCCCAAGGTTCTTGCTAAGACATATTTTAACAGAACTGTAGTGTATGTGATGCATATATTCTCTATTACGTTTCTACATATGATACAGTAAATTATAATACGCTCAAAATACAGTATTTGTTTCTTAATCATTTAACCGCCAAATTATTCAATCTGAATTTTCACTCACTTGAAGTTGTGTCTCGCTGACGCGATCCACAACTTCAAGTGAGTAAAAATTATTCAGATTTGACAACATGGAGGTCAATTGTTTCAAAATATTGCTGATTGATATCACATTTTATCTTTAACATGTTTAAAAGGTGCTACTTAATGTGCTAATAAAACATGAAAACCAAAATATATGCGGCACCGGCGGATAAAGGGTTAAAGAATGTAGAGCTTTCAAGACACATGCTTATTTTTTTCAAGATGTGAGGAAGCTTAACAACGTGCTGAGTTATTTGACTTTATAATAAGTAACGTAAAAATGCTCAGTAAAAGTATTTACTGTACATGCTCACAACAAGAAATTATATAAAGTTCTTGCTTACACCGATACACATTAACTATATGATTGCCTAGTGTCTCCTCTTGTATCATACGTTCGCAGTATACATGGTATAATGCCACAGGCTACCAAGTCAGTACTGCATTTAGGTGTATGAATAATGCAGTAATCATTGTCATTAATAACAAGAATAATGCCGGGTTACGTACAGCTGAGGTCATTAATAAGGTCAGGGTACTTACTATACGTACAGCCGAGATGCTGCTGTGGAAACAGTGACATCTCATCAAGAAACAAGAGATATTGAATCTGCGTTGGTTCAATTAAATCAACACAGATACAATATACTCTTGTTTGCAGGGATTGTGGCACTATTGTCAGCAAGCTGCAGCATAATTAGTAGTCTTCAGTGCCAACTGTGACAACTACCCAGAAAACACGAGGCTTTGACCCAATGCTGGTTTATTGCTAGTTGACCGTCTGCGACGCTGGTCCACCATAAATGCAGAATTGGATGAACGATTGCTGGATAGTAGGGGCAGGCGACGTTGATTTATAGTTGAATGAGTATAATTATATGGCATTAACTAATCGTTACATCAATGTTTCTTATGTTGTTATATAATGTGTGTAATGATTCATGATCACTGATATGATCCCAAACAAACTGCCGAATGGGACTGGAAGTAGTTTAAACCTATACATTCGTGTAAAAAAATTTGCTTCAATATCACACTAGTACGGTCTCGTTGTGCCAAATAATGGCATAACCTCACACAAATTGCAACAGAATGTCCGACAGTGTTTTCTTACTCAATAATATGTGTTATTTACCAAAAAAAAAAATCTTAAGTGATCCGAGTGGTGGAAAGTATTTTAAAATGTTGTTTCTTGACCCTACCCTCTGACCATCTGTTATTAGGAGATCTAGCCACATTGCAAACATATAGCTTGTACTAACACATTATTTGAATAGGACGATGATCCCATTTCATTGATACAATCACCAGTGCTTTTTCTAAATACCTCTAGTTAATGTTTATCTATATAAAACAACCGTGCGTTAATGAGCACTCACAGCGCACTTCCATCACCAGTATTTTATTTATTATTAGTCTAGTAGTCACCTATTATCGTCCTTTTTTTACCAATCTTCTTTGTGGATTTACAGGCATATACACAGGACAGATTTATTTATTGTAAGCGGTGTTGATCTACAATATACTAAGAAAGATACTTTACAATATAATGGTGGATAATGCTGTATTGGAGTATATATATTTAAAAGAACAGAAATTAAAGACAAAATGGAAATAAAGTCAGCTAGAATATCAGAGAAAACTAATTCCTGCATGGAATTTATTCAAATTATTATTCATGTTTATCTATTTTTTAGGTTTAAAACTGTAAATTTAAAGTTCTTCGCAGCCATCTAGCTCCCAACATTATAGCTTCAGGTGTAATTTTAAATCCATTTTCTGGGGTGAAAACATTTTACGCGAGAATATAGCTTTAATATATATTATATGAGCACTTTAGAAGATCGACCAGCAAAGCCAGTCAGTTAGTCAGTCAGTCAGTCAGTCAGTCAGTCAGTCAGTCAGTCAGTCAGTCAGTCAGTCAGTCAGTCGGTCGGTCGGTCGGTCGGTCGGTCGGTCGGTCGGTCGGTCGGTCGGTCGGTCGGTCGGTCGGTCGGTCGGTCGGTCGGTCGGTCGGTCGGTCGGTCGGTCGGTCGGTCGGTCGGTCGGTCGGTCGGTCGGTCGGTCGGTCGGTCGGTCGGTCGGTCGGTCGGTCGGTCGGTCGGTCGGTCGGTCGGTCGGTCGGTCGGTCAGTCAGTCAGTCAGTCAGTCAGTCAGGCAGGCAGGCAGGCAGGCAGGCAGGCAGGCAGGCAGGCAGGCAACGAGTCGAAGAGCCAGTTGGTTAGCCAATCAGTTAGTTAGCTAGCCAGCCAGCCAACCAACCAGCCAGCCAGCTAGCTAGTCATCCATGATAAAGGCAAAATACCGATATCCATTTTCTTAGATCTCTCAAAGGCATTCGACACTCTTGATCACGTTATTTTACTTTAAAAATTAAATTATTATGCTATAAAGTCAGTAGAGTTAAAACTTTTTAAAGACTATTTACAAAATAGAACCCAATATGTTTCTTATGATAAAACTAATTCTGATATGTATCGTATATCCACTGGTGTACCTCAAGGGTCTATATTGGGCCCTCTTCTATTTATCATATATATTAATGATTAATGCAATGCCAGTAAACTGTTTAAGATGATTATTTATGCTGATGATACTACTTTATACTCCATATTGATGTTTTTGGTAATTATATTTCCAAAAAAATTAATTTAGAATTAACAAAAGTTGCAGACTGGTTAAAGTTGAACAAATTATCAATCAACATAAAAAAATCAAAATCCATGTTATTTCATATGCCTCAAAAACAAGTGAATATACCAAATATTGAGATATGAATATATGAAAATAGAATTTGCTGATGAATTTAATTTTTTAGAGTTAACCATCACAAGCATTTAAAATGGGATTCACACATAAACAAAATAGCTTTTAATATTATAGGAATTATGTACCGGCTTAAACATATGGTTACTTCTGAAATTCTTTTAACCATATATAATGGGCTGATTAAATCACATATACTTTATGGTCCTAAGTGCTGGGGTTTCAAGTAGGAAAGAATTTTAAATTACAGAAGAATGCCATGCGAATTATATGTTCGAGTGGTTACCTCTCTCACAGCGAGCCCGTTTTTAAGAAGCTAAATGTGCTTAAAATTGATGGTATGTTTAAGCTTTAACTGTTGACGTTTTGTTTTGAC